>JAPYYV010011084.1:0-14294 GCA_030522625.1 Copidosoma aretas | reverse complement strand
ACACCTTTACAGTAAGTAAAGTACGCAAAAATATATTGCTGATCATATTTTGTTTGTAAAGACATGGTATCAGATTCGAAGATCTTAGCCTATGACTGCTCTGATAATCTTTGCTAGACTACAACTAAATCATGTAGTAGGGTGTTATCATTCCATCAACGTTGTTTTGCAACCGAATATGCTCCTCTGCTTGCACTCTCAATTATTAAATAAATGATCTACTTATATACAGTGTAAGTAGGCAGGTCTTTTTGTTTATTTTTTCGTAGTTGTTTAAATAGCATTTGATTTTTATTTCGTATTAAAGTAAGCGTACAGGTCTCCCGTTGACTGTTTCATCAGTTGTATCACTAAAGGTTACGTTTTATTATTGTGCCTCTGTTTGATTGCCAAATAAAACGTGCAGGCAAAACAAAAGATCACAAGGAGCTGTGAGGGAGCGGTTTTGGCTGCAATCGTCTGTTTCTGGCAATGATCGACGATGTTGGAGAGCTTCGGCGAAAAGATTTGTCTGTAATCGAAATCGTTAATCTGTTTTTGGCAGAGTTCGGCCAGAGAATGTCTTTCGGGTGACTTTGGACATCTTTGGCTATGGTAATAATGAGGTGGGCAGTGAGGGGAATATATATAAGACTTAAGTTCTCAGTCCTTGCAGGGGCGGGAGGGGGGGCGGGGGGCTGGAGCGGGGGCTTTTAAAAATCTAGAAATATGATTCATCGTTAAATACACGGCGAAAACAATTAAATTGTCTCGTGGTGGTTGTAAGGGGTTTGCAGGAGTACAAAAATAAATGACAGTGTGATAAAACACGTAGAAATCGAACGAATACATCCAAGAATTGTGGGGTTGCTGCAGGTTCGATATTGGGCGGTGGGAGAGGGTGCGGGGGGATCAAATTATGTTTTTCATACAACTATGTATGTAAAATAACATTTATGTATACATATATCTTTATATACAGGTATACCCAAGTATGTATACTTACCTTTATTCCAATTGGTCTAACTTTTTTTCGCGATGGCGAAAAGTTGAATGATTTCAGCAGAGCTATGCAACTTATCATCTCTGATAGATTTTCTCCCTACAATGACCACCATTACTTATTAGACTGTACAATACATGTTTATATATCCAGATATCTTATAGATACAAAGATATAATTTTATACATAAGAAACACCATAATTCCATAGGCACTTTCCTTTGCTCTGCTGACCTTTCTCCATGATGGCTGGAGTAAGAATAATGTTAGAACCTTGCATTAGCCTTTGTAGCTTTCCCTTTATCACCACTACTATCACTCAACAGACTGTATAGTACGTATGAAAAAAAGTATACATCTACGTACGTTTCATACTCTGTGTCTATGACTGTTACATATATATATATATATAATCATATACATATATCTCACTTTATATAGTTTTTAGGATAAAAATAATATGTACAACTACTTGCTTTGGGTGTGTACCTCGAATAGGGAGCTACCACTCATTTATTACATACATGCATAAGTCGCTTACCTTCGTTTTTTTTCAGCCCGTTTTGCATCAGCTGCTGCATTACTCGACAATTTACTTTTACTTACTTCTGTTTTAGGCTTAATGCTTAATAGTCTGTTATATGTACCTGGTTTAATTAAGTTTTCTGGATTTATGATTGTTGGTGTTACATGGAATAGTTTCTGCACAGAGGTTACTTTTATTTCAACCATTATATAGAAGGTATATCGTTACAATAGGTTGATGCTAAGTATGCTTCATCTTAGATTGTATTTACGATTGTGGTACATTTTATTTGTTACATAAGTCCTGACTATCGATCGTCCAATGACAAAATTTATCAAGCAAAATATCTCCATTAACATTAAAATACAGCACTTATGGCGTCTTATGAGAAAAGTAAGTATTGTTAGTTTTCGTAAAAAGTATCCATGTCATTATATTTACAATGTTAATTTCTAATTTTAAAATTGTTTTCGCAACGTAATGTAAACTTTTGGTTTACTTTATTAAACTATTAATCTGCATCTCCTTTTTGATTACTATTTAGTATTGTGCAAAGATTTCGATATCCAAATACAATTACTCAATAGTCAGTAAATTGACGGAGAAGCTGTTAATTCCATGATAAAAATTTATGCGTAGGCTACTCTAATTTATCAATGTCTGGTAAGCTCTTGAGTTGAAAATGCCTGAGGCATGTTTCTTCTCGAGATTCACGTATAAATATAAAAGTTGAGGGTGTTTTCTAGAGTCTGTGCTAATATGTGTGCTTTGTAAAATGTTTATTCTCCTTCTTATTAAAGTGGCCACATTTTTAAATGCATCCCGATTGCAAAACGCCAATAAAACACAATATAATATCGCTAGTTTCTATCGTATTTATAATGTAAGATTAAATTTTCTATTAGTTTTTATGAGTGACTTATAAGAATAAATATTGTATTAAGTTTTTATAAGCCCATTTTTTTAAACGCGATTTGAAAATAAGGCACAACACTTTTGTTCGGAAAATCCTATTATTCGTGTATTTGGTTTTATTCGGAACTTACGAATCTCTGTCTGAACATGATTTTGTTCGGTAAATCCAATAAAAAGTTTATATGCATTTATTGGATTGTCCCAAAATTATTTCCATAGCATTTTATCAGGAAATCTGAGGAATATTTCTGTTGGATTTATATGGAACTCCGAATGAACGATCCAAAACATTTCTCTTTATTGTATGATATTATATACAAAATTCCGAGTAAAAAACCGCATATAACAGAATAAAAAAAAAACATTGTTATTCATCTGAAAATGTAGATACAATATAAAATAAATTTAAAATTTTTAAACTTAATGTATTAGTACTTATAAGGCTCATCCTATTAATAGAAACCGATAAAAACCAATGAATTTGTTTGACGTTTTGGTCGGTTTTAGAGAGTCCAATAGAAATTTTATTTGGTCAACCGAAAAGTCTACGCGTTATGAATAAATAATAATATTTAGGTATGCGTACACTCTAGCAACGGTGTTCAGATAATGCGCTTCAGGAATTTAAGCACATTGAACATTCCACATATTGAACTGGATGTCTAGGTCTGATTATTCACCGACGACTATGCCCAGGTAGTGTACTTCAGAATACCAAGCAGGTGAAGCCTTTGTGCTGCTAAACTGGACGACAAAGTATTTTGAGCCGCTGAAGACGGTGTCTAAGTGATGTGCTACAGAAAGTTAAGCTCGTTTGGCTATCCAGCTTTCTGACTAAATATTTTCAAGGTGAAGACGGACCTGGAAATCCAGTTCAATCGCCAAAAAGCGAAACGTGCTCCTTGATACCGTCTTCGGCGAATAATGACCGCTGGACATAATTTTCAGCAACTAAGCACACCTGGACCTTCAGTTTAATGGCAAAAAAGTTAACCGTGCTTGGATTTCTGGAGCGCACTACCTGGACACACTCGTCACAGTGTACGCATATAGAGATGATCGGGAGAAGTTTTCATTCATGTGGTACTGTTTTGTTCTATAGCTCTCGCTAAATATATACCATCAAGAATTTTGTATCGCAAGTCACAGATAGAATCGTAAACAAAAAATGCTTACTTTTAATTTTTCAATCAAAAAAATAATAATATATTATTATTTGTACAATTTGTGTTATTTTAATATCATCACCAAATACATTGCAGTATTAATTTTCTGTTATACTTTATGTGTCTTGAGTGTTTGTCATGACAAAGTTTGTTTAAGCTCAATCAACAAGATATCAGCGTTAGAATAAAGCGGTTCTTTTCATAGATTTTCATTAATAAAAAATTAAGTTTTTAAATAATTTATCCTGATTTTTTACAAAATAATTGATATGCAGATAACAAGTCTGATTTACCACGCCCTCACTCTCTTATCCACACTCCCTCGCCACTTTTTAGTTGGCCACCCACAGTCCCCCCACTACCCCTATTATTAGGACCGTAGACGCACAAGTCCTTCTACGCCGGCCCATGCCCTCCATTTTCGTTATAATATCCCTTACTTACCTAATAATCCGCAAGGACTTAGAATTTATTTGAGTCTAACATGCCCCCCCCCCCCCTTACTACCCCAATACATTCTACCCATAGCCAAAGATGGCTGGCGTCACCCAAAAGACGTATAGTCGCCGACGTCTCCCAAAAACAGACTAATTATTCCGATTACAGACAAATCCTTTCAGTTAACCCCCTAACATCGTCAAACATTGCTGAAAACAACCGATCGCAGCTAAAGCCGCCCCTTCACGGCCCCTCGAGATTTTCTGATTTCCCGGCACATCTTATTTGGCTAATAGACAGAGATACAACAATAAAACGTGACCATTAGTAATACAACTGATGACACAGATAACAGAACACCCGCACGCTCGAGCTGACTTACCCGATAGACTCACCTGCTTACTATGTCAATAAAAACATCATATATTTACTAAGAGTATTAGCAGCGAAGTATATTGGGTTTTATAATAAAGTACATAGAAAAATACCTTATATTACACCCTAATAGCACCCTATAGCAGAAATCAGGCAGAACAACCGACTTATGCACATGATGCAAAAAAACCAGTCGTGTACAAAGCATTATTGCGCTGTAGTCTTCTGTTCTTTCATACAAAATATGATAAGCAATGTATTTTTGTGTATTATACTTACTATATAAGTGTATTATACTTTCGATGATGATGTAAATAGGCAAGGGTTGCTGGATTGCACATGCTTTTGACAAGGGAGAAATCCAAATTGATTTTAGGGCAATAAAGCTCCAAATTTGTTAAAAAAAACACGTGTTTCAATACAATGTTCTTCCACGTAAAAATGACCAACATTGCTGTACTGAGGCAGAAAATAAAAATCCACACCGTCAGTGGTACAGTAATTGAAACAGTCTTCAGTCGAAATCTGTACACTTTAGCTTAATACGTAGTTCAGATGAAATAAAATTAAAGCACATATAAACAAATAACTAGATGGACTTTTTCGCTAACACTGTTTGTTGATGAGTAATATATTTAGTAATCAAGAATGTAAGCAGAGCAGTCTATTGGGTTTCGGGATAACATACGTAGGATAATCATACCTTATTACAGGAATCCAAGAGAGCAACAGACTCATGGACATTATGAAAAGACAATCAGGCATGAGCAAAACATTATTATGTTGTAGTCCGGCAAACTATATTTATAATGTAATTTGCTAAGGATTCCCAATAGGAAACAATGGTATTTTCATAAAAAATTGGATAAGCAGTATTCTTTTGTTTATTATACTTACTACATGGGTGTATTATAATTTCGATCATAATGTCAATAGACAACGTTGGTTGGATATAACATGCTTTTGACAACGGAAAAAACCAATTAGACATTAGGTCAACTAAGCTCCATATTTGTCAAACAGAAAATAGGTGTTTTGATGGAAGGCTCTACTACTACGTTTAAAAAAACCAATTTTGTGTTACTACGGCGGAAAATGAAAATCGTGACGAGCAGTAATACTGAAGAAAAATAAATACTGAATAGAAGGCACGTACACTTGAGCTTAATGCTTTATTTGAATAAATCAGAACCCACGTACCTTAAACCAAATCACCAAATTTACTCACCCGATTACAATGTTTATTAGTAAATAGTTTATCCACTAATTCAAAATAATTTTAAAGAAAAGCATAAATATAAATCTCTAGCTCCTTTAACCGAATAACCCAATATACTCCAATCTAATATACAAAGAGAAGACAAATAATTAATGTCAAATCGATTTAATAATTTGAATATTTGGTTTATCGGAAGAGAAGGGATATTATAATTATTTTAGAAGTAATTATAGAATCGTGTATTTTTAGTCAATAGAGAAGAAATTGGCATTGATGCAGGAAAATTTTTTGAAAAAAACTTGAGCACCCGTGTATCAAGATATACTTTTCTAACAAACAAATCATGTAAATGTGGCTGATGTCGCAAACATTTGTTTGGTAATCATCCCAGCTCAGATTTTAAAATAATATAACGCAACGAAAATCAATGAATTCATCCGTAGAACCGCATATTTATAAAGTTATGATTTGAAAAATTATATCTTTAAATGATGTATAAAAAAAATTTTGAAAAAAGAGTAAAAATTCTAAAAATAATTATCAATTTATTAAAAACCAACACATTTACGGAACAAAAGAAATAAAAATAATCTTATAAAAAAACTGTAGAACTAAAATCTATTTTAAAAGTTTTAAAAAACCCATTTAATTATTTGTTTTATGGTTAATTAATGTTAATCAACAAATATTTGCACAAATTTTTGAATAAATAGTAAATTAATGTTTTAATTAAAAGTAAGTTACCAACTGTAATACAGTAGGTAGTTATGTATAGCTTACTAACAGAGGTAGCTTGTAGATAAATCGACACGGTATACGGCTCGTATCCTTGAGATCGCAAGATTACATCTAGTAAAAAAAGATTTTTTTTTTAAATTAAAATTCACTCACTATTAATATTTTTAAAGGAGAAAAATTCGGAAATCATTGATTTATTTTACAGCATAATGGTTTTATAGAAGTATAACTTTTATTAAATTATTTTATGCATGGAAGGATGCTATTAATGGGTATTTAATATAATCCCATCATGGAAAATCTGGGTGTTGGCGCCCGAAGTGCGCAGGGGGCGAGGAGTTATTAGTATGTATATATATATATATATAAATTCGAGGGGCATTGTTGATTTAGATATTTTTGTTCTTACGTCTAAATAATGAATAAACAAATTGGTTTTTAATAGATATATAGGTGTAGAAACATGGATAACCAAGGTGATATCATAAAAATTCGCCAATAATTCAAACAGATATATTTAATATATGGAAAAAGATTACTAATTTATCAAATGATTGCTAGTAATTAATTACTGATAATAAAAATAATTGCTTTTAAGTTTAATATTGATACATATCTATACAATATTTACGCAATTATTATTATCATAGAAACTGTTATTAGCCTTTGCTTGTTATTATTGACCATTTGAGAATTAATCACGGATACAAATTTATAATAAGATATCATTTTCAAATTCGTTTTCAGTATTTGTGAATGTAGAGTGTTTATTTTTTTTTCTTAATTTTTATATTGATTTTTGTATACTTCTACATCTTCATTGTTCGTTTCATTACTATTAAAATTATAATGCTCATTTAGTAGTTCCAATCCTATTTTTAAGTCAGTAACTTATGTAATTCATCAAACTTACAACGACGTGCTAGAATTTCTTTTTATATTTACATAATATTATAATTCTCCTGCATATCTCTCTATTATTTTTAAATCCTATATTTCTGACTGCTTTTATTATTTCCATTGTTTTTTTTTTTACTTTACATAGCAATGAGTGCTTTATATAATTTTTTTCATTTATTGCAGCACCTACAGTCTATAACTTAAAAACTTTTAAACTCACCCATATCTTTTTCTTTTTGTTTTTTTTTCTCTCTCTGATTTTTTTTTTTTACTTTGCACAGATAATAATGTTGTTAATCACCGTACAGTTTTTTCGTATTTACTGATTGACAAAAGTCTTTTTTTCCTTTGTAAAATTATCTTTTATTTTGTCAAGTTTATTTCCTTTTGTTGCTGTTTTTCTAAATCCAATCGTTTTCTGATTCCGTACATTTTTACGCACAACTTTATTTCTTTGCCTATTTTGTATAATTTTTATTGATCAAGTCCGTCAATTCTTTAATTAGGCAAAAATAAGGCCACTCACTCTTGTCCATATTTGTTATGTTCGAAATATAAATTTATTTTCGTTTTTTTATGCCTTTTTCTAGGCTAACCCTCCCCGCCTCCATTTCCCATGTATATTCTAGTGTATTGGTATTGAGACTCAACTTGATAGTTTTTAAAGTTTTTTTATTTTTTAATGTATCTTGAAATGATTTTTGTTATAATTATAAATATTCGGAAAATTAGCGAGCAGTGCGTGCCGGTAGGCAAATATTAATATAAAATGCATATCACAAAAAAATGACAGGTACGTAATGTTATTACACAGAAAGCAGAAAAAATAGAAATGATAAAATCTATAAAGCTACAAATTATTGCAAATTGATGGACAGGATTGTATAATAATCAAGCAGGAAATATGGGTTATAACTAAATTTATAGAATACTAATAAAGTAAAAGAGTAAGTAAAGATAGAATAAAAGACTTACGCAAAATGCATAAATAGAATTATAAGAGATTAAAAAATCAAACAAATCCAAGAAATCTAAGAAAAGTAGCAGAAAGTTAAATTTAAATGAGTTTTGGAGAGCTTTAAAAAAAAGCAGAAAACAGGAAATAAAGGGGCATGGTAATTAGAAAAGGGGCATAAAAAAAGAAATTTGAAAAAATTGTCACGAGACAATAATGATACATGTTACACGGAAAACGAGTAAAGGAGTGTTAGAATCAACAGAATGCCGAGAAATATTTAACGGGGCTTTATCCATCATTAAAAAAAGAGAGTCTATGTTAAAACAAAAAAAGTCAAAGACACCGAAAAAGACAGAATTATGGAAAACTGTTTTAAGTTACTGCAAATAATTTGGATGGTAAGGTGCAAAAATATAGTTTATTGCTTATAGAATAACACGCATGCTATCGACGAGTAGGGCTTTGTAAGAATCCATCGAATTAACAATGCAGGAATAGAGTAGAGGGACGGTAAATCCACAGGAAAGTGGCGTTTTTAAATAAGGCACTAAAAATATTAGCAATTGTAATCGTTGAAAAAGTAGAAAGGAAAAAAGAATAAAGTAAAGTAATAAAGGAGAGTCAGGCTGGCATTAGAGCAAAAAAAATATCAAGGTGCCTTATTTGTGTACTTAATAGTTTAATTTAAAATAAAATAGGAGATACAAGCAATAAATTGCATGCTGTTTTTGTAGACTTCAAAATAGAATTTGATAATATGAATAGAGAAATGTTCTGGGTCAAATTGTATATTAGAGAGATAAGTCAAAAAATGAGAAAAATTTTAAAAACGAATCAAAAAATGTACAAAAAAAAAGGTAATTACTGTCGCGGAAAAACTAATTTACTTAAAAAACAAAAAGTGGTAGGGCAAGGGTTTCCATGTACCTTGGAAATTTTAACTTTATTTATAGAGAATGTAGTCGAGAAGTGAATATTAAATAATACAGAAGGTGTAACAGTAGGAAAACTCAAAATTTACTGTATCTAATTAATTATTTGATGACATCGTTTTAGGCGCCTAGCATTTAAGAGACAAAAAGAAGTAAGCACAAAAAGGAATCTTCATTTTTAGGAATAAAAAGGATGAAAACAGATATGTTTCTATTTGAAATGCAGACATGGAAGTTTTAAATAAGTACAAGGACCGATGGACCCAGGGGTTCCTAACAATAAATTATCATGGCACACAGAAAAAACCACAGGTAAGATGCAGTGGGTACTCATAGCAGTTTTAGGCTTAAGCAAAAGAGCTAACGTAGCAAGTTTACATCAAATATTTTTTTTCATGGACTAAATAATTAGATTATATTACATGTACGTTGCTTCGACTTATCTACGGAACAGAATAAAAATATGTAGAAAAAAAAAAGGTGGACTGAAAATATCAAGTTATGTTTAGATGCAAAGACAAAAAGGTACATACGGAAGCTGGAGGCAGGCAAGGTTGACATGGATGTAGGAATATTAGAGGAAAAAAAAAAGGAAAAAGTAGATTCAGACTTAAAAATATCATGTTGGGTCTCAATACAAATATACCAGAATATATATGGAAAATGAAGGCGGGAAAGGTTAGCCTAGAAAAAGGCATGAAAAAAAGAAAATTAATTTATATTTCGAACATGTCAAATATGAACAAGAGAAGTTGGCCTTATTTTTGCCTAACCGAAGAGTTGACGGACTTTATCAATAAAAAATAGACAAAGAGCAACAAAAGGAATTAAACTTGACGAAATCAAAGATAATTTTACAAAGGAAAGAAAGACTTTTTTCAATTAGAAAATAGAAAAAGACTGTATGGTAATTGAGAACTCTATTATCTGTACAAAGTAAAAAAATATAAAAAAGCAGATAGAGAAAAAAAAGAAATGAGATATAGGTGAGTTTTGAAAGTTTTTAAGTGATAGAGTGTAGGATCTGCAAGAAATGAAAAAAAAATATATGAAGCAGGCATTGCTATGTGAAGTAAAAAAAAAACAACAAATAAATTCATAACAGCAGTCAGAAATATATTATCTAAAGATAATGAAGAGATATGCAGGAGAATGATAAAATTATGTAAATATAAAAAGAAATTCTAACGCGTTGTTGTAAGTTTGATCAATTACATAAGTAACTGAATTAAAAATATTATTAGTACTAATAAAAAAAGATTAGAATTTTCATAGTTCTTAAACAAACAATAAAGATGTAGAAGTACATAAAAATCAATATAAACAATAAAAAAAATTAAAATCAATAATTCATATCTACAAATATTAAAAAGAAATTCTAAATGATATCTTATCATAAACTTGTATCCATAATTAATTCTGTAATGGTTAAAAATAATAAACAAAGGCAAATAACAGTTTCTATAATAATAATGATTGCGTAAATATCGTATACATATGCATATGTATCAATATTATCCTTAAAACTAATTATTTTCATTATCAGTATTTAATTACTAGCAATTATTTAATAAATCAGTAATCTAATTTCATATATTAAGTAGATCTGTTCGAATTATTAGCGAATTTATATTATATCACTTTGGTTATCTATGTTCGTTATATATATATATATATATATATACTAGTAAGACTTCAGCCCCCTGCGCGATTCGCGCGCCAACCCCCTACTGTATGTATTTTTGTTTCCTTGTAGAGCTACCAACAGAGGGATACGTTGCAAATTGTAATAAGTTATTTTGTAAAATTGACTAATATTTTCACTTTTTTATTAATAGTGGATTCTTATTAAGCACGCTTCTTTTCAAAATTGACAAATTTACGTACTTTTTTATCCATAGGGAATGCCTATTTAGGACTTTTTTGACAATTTAAAATCATCTAAAATTAGAAATCATCTATCTTCTGCCATATTTTTTTTCAAAAATTTTAGTTGATATTTCAGGTGTTATGTTAAATACAATTATTATTTTTACCTAATTATGTTAAAGTATATTAGGTTATCTCGTTGAATTCGAACCATTCATATCTGTGCGACTCGACTCCTAATTCTATTTCAATGATATAAAGTTATTTTTGGAGTTGCCTAGACATAGTTATGCGGAGGTATCGTACTATGCATAGGTGTACTTACGAATATCTGAGTCGTGTAGCTATATATATATATAGGAGTTGGCACACATTTCATTACATGTATACTGATTTTTTTTTTCTGTCCTATATTCTTTGTATGTTTATGCTATCGTAATTATACTTTTGGTGTACTCTATTTATTTTCGTTATCTTTACCTTTAGGGCTACTAAGAAAGGGTTGCGTTGTAAAATTTAATAAGTTATTTTGTAGAATATACTAATTTTTACACTTTCTGGATTCTTATTCATTACGTTTTCAACAATTTCCACCCTTCTAACCTCTTCTATTTTTTCATTATATTTTTTTTTTTGCTATTTTTCAGGTCTACTTTCACAACGCTGCGTTCATAAATTGTATAAGTTATT
Source organism: Copidosoma aretas (assembly GCA_030522625.1). Classification (NCBI taxonomy): domain Eukaryota; kingdom Metazoa; phylum Arthropoda; class Insecta; order Hymenoptera; family Encyrtidae; genus Copidosoma; species Copidosoma aretas. Next base: position 2,587 of record JAPYYV010011084.1, on the reverse strand, counting down.
TTGCAAAATAGACAAATTTACGCACTTTTGCATCGATAGGAAATGTCTATTTAGGACTTTTTTGACAATTTGTAATCATGTAAGATAAAAAATTATCTAGGTTTCACTATAATTTTTTTCAAAAATATCAAGTGATCTTTCAGGTGTTATGTTAAATACAATTATTATTTTTTACCTTATAATGTTAAAGTATATTTGGTTATCTCGTTGTGTTTGAACAAATTATACCTCTCTGACTCTCTTGCTAATTCTAATTTCATGATTCGGAGGTATTATACTATGCATAGGTGTACTTACAAATATCTCTGTGGTAGGGCTGTATGGATATGGGTGTTTGTAGACATTGCATTACAGGTATTATGATGTTTACTTTCTGTGATATATTCTTTGTATGTTAATGCTATCGTAACTATAATCTTGGTGTACTTTATTTATTATTGTTATCTTTACCTTTAGGGCTACCAACACAGAGTTGGGTTGCAAAATGTAATAATTCAAAATTTTAAAAACATATAAAGGTGAAAATATACAACTTTTAAAGAAAATGTAATTAGCATGGGTTTAATTGAACAAAATTTACAAATTCGGACTATTTTCGAAGAAGCTAGCGTTGCTATGTTACCAAATCTATTGAGGGAATTATTTGCATGGTTTTTACTTGCAGAAAATATTGAAGGTGATGAAATCTGGAAAATATTTAAAAGCAAGTTTACAGAAGACTTTGAAATAAATAAAAAAAATCAAGCTCTTTTACATTTAAATGACATGTTTCAATTAAAAAGTAAATGTTGTTAGCATTTCAATCTACCTGTCTTAGAGAACATCATTCTAGATGTAAATAACAATAATAAGGAAATTGGATTTAGTAAAAAAATGTTTCATGATGAATATGGGAAATTAATCAAAACACAAAAACATTTTTTTAAATCTATATGTAATGGTATTATTAAAATTTTTTTTCATTGATGGTCCAGGAGGATTAGAAAAAAAATTTCTGTAAAAGACTTTAATTAATTGTTTCATTTCTAAAAAAAAAAAATTATATCGATGGCGTGGACAGGAATTGCATCAATATTACTACCAAAAGGTATGACATGTCATAGGACTTTTAAATTACCATTAGAATTAGAGAACATTAAAAGTTCGTATTTAAAGTATAAAATCGATAGAAAAAAAATAAGAGTAGCAGATTTAAGTACATGGGATTAAGCTTTAATGATTCCCAAAAAAGCATTAGAAATAGTTAACAAAACTATACATGATTTGTGTTACAATGATAAACCTTTTGGAAATAAATTAATAGTATTAGGTGGAGATTTCCGTCAAATTCTGCCTGTAGTAAAAAATAGTACCCGATGTATAATAATTTCTGAAACGAATAAATCATCATATTTATGGCCTTTTTTCAATATTTATAAGTTACAAATAATCATGCACTCAATAGACAAAAGATTCTCAGAATTATTGTTCAAAATTGGAGATGGACAAATCAAAAGTTTTAATACACCCGAAAATTGGATTACTACTGATGCATGTTCGAAAATATTTGGAACACTATCAAGCTTAAGGTTAACTAGTGCCATATTACAACTCATAATAAATGGACATATTTTCTAAATAATAAAGTTTTAAATAATATGTAAGGAAATATTGTAACGTACTACAGTATAGATAAAGCTACTTACAAAGGTGTTGACACATCAGACGATGACATTTATATTAATTTTCCAACAGAAGTTTTGAATAATATTCGAGGAGGTCTTTTACCACAAGAAATAAATTTAAAAATCGGAGCAAAAGTAATGTTAATTAGAAATTTAAGCATTAATAATGGACTTTGTAATAAAACAAGATTAAAAATATCGAAATTATATAAATTCAATATTAAAGCAGAAATTATAACAGGGGAAAAAATGGGAAATAAAGTTTTTATATCACGTATAACATTATGTTCTGGAAATAACTCTTCTTTACCTATTGTTTTATACAGAAAACAATTTTCTATTGTTATAGCTTTTTTAATGACAATAAATAAATCTCAAGGTCAAGGGTTTGATACGATCGGACTTTATTTTAATAAACCTTTTTTTTCTCATGGTCAATTAGGTCAATTATACGTAGCATTGTCTAGATGCAAGAATCCTTATAATATTTTTGTACAATTAAATTCAAGTGACAGTAACATTGTTGAAAACATAGTTTGGGAGAAAGTTTTTGAAGATAACAATTAGGAATTGTAAGAATTTACAAAATAATAGATAGTAAATATAAATAATAAAAATTATAGTTCAATTACGTCAATAAGGTCTTTCTGAAAAAAGTTTTTAATATTAAAGAATAAATTTAAAAAAGTGGATGTGGCCTATTCACCTTAATATTACAACAAACCGAAAAATTATTTCATGTATACGAAATATATATATATGAAATTACTTTTTATGGTAATAGTGTTGATGTTACTAAGAAGAACTAGGGAACCATTTAAAAGAAAGCGCTCCTGGATGATTACCGCAAGGTGGAGTGGAAAAATCATCATAAAATATTAAATAGATGATTGATATAAATAATTATTTGTTAGGAAATACAG
>JAPYYV010011083.1:0-15202 GCA_030522625.1 Copidosoma aretas | reverse complement strand
GCCCCGAGAAAAAAAAAAAAAAGAAACAACCCGGCCGTTCGAGCTTCGTTGCACCACCACTGCCGCCGCGCCGCCCATCGAAATTCATAAAATTATTAAATAGCTTCCGTCCAGAGTTATATATGGGACAGAATTTGGTGCCCTCAAACGCGACACTTCCGCCCGCAGGACTTTACGAGCAATAAAAAAAAGAGGCGAGCCAACTCAGTTTCCGAGTAGGCGAGATTTAAATTTCTCGGGCCATCAGAGAGCCGTCAGGTCCGCATGGGTGCCGCCACGAGCCGATACGGTTATACTGGTTTTCTCGAGCAACAACGCCCATCAGCAGCGCGGAGTATTTATAAAAAGGCCTTTTTAGGTTTTACGACGGCATGTCGAACGCGCGCCCCGGACAACTACATCCTTTCGGATTTAATCGTCACTAAAAATTCAGAACACAGGGCTTACGTTTGTATATTATCATCAGCCGGCTGGGAGACACTTTCTTGCTGCTGTTGTTTGGGTTGATAACATTCCCTGGAACGTAAGTGCACATAATGTATACACATATATTCGTACCTACGTATCGAGCGCACGTATTTTTACATTTTTTTTAGACTCAATAAATTTTTATCTCAACGAAGACTAAACATGTTTGTGCCGCGTGAAGCTCCACCTGCACCGAAAAAAATGTCCATCAAGCTGTACGGCAGAAGTCGAGAGTATCCTAAAAACGTTCGCCTCGGTTGACGACTCTCGAAAAGATGTCAGTTATTCTTTTTTTTCCCCTTCGTCTGATTACAAAAATCGTAGCGGTGAAACTTTACGATACGTACAAATGTGGCGAAGAAATTTAATGTTTTCCCTTCGATACTCGCAAATCACCATAACCGATGAGAGATATTCATGAGGCAATTTGGAAAACGCTTTTCACGAAACAAGATTTGAGCGAACTGTATTGTCGAGACGGAGAAAAATCGAAAATACCAGCAAAGACTCGGTCGCCGAACAATGCGTTGCATAAATAACGCATTGTATAACCTGTACATCTCGCTGTACATAATGTCGAGCATAATGTAACGGGGCGCGAGGAGTGAAAAGCGCTTTTCTTCGCTTTCACCTGTTTACATTACTCGTGGGCGCGCGCTCCTTTCGAGGAAAGTGCAAAGGCAGTCCTACCTCCTCCTTATTTTTACTTTCATCCAATACACACCATATATTGCTACGTTCCCGCCGCCGCTGCCTTTGTCGCGCGGACACTTGTTGGCATTTTTATGAGCGCCCGCATCGATGTCCCAAGGTTTTTTTTCCTCTTTCGAGCAATCTCTCCCCCCGCCCGACCATACGCGGCTAATATAAAATTTAATGGGGAAAGCATATCACCGGACGATTTCGGAAAAACGGCCTTTCTCCACCAGAGAGAGGGCAGGACAAGTCTCCCCGAGTTTGAAAGACGAGGGACGTCAATCTCCCGATTCCTCGCACGACGACAGCCAAGACAATGGGACGCGCGATGGGCGACTTTCAGCGTACCGGTCGCCCCACCCCCTCGAGTTCTCCCGTGCGAGGATAATAACAACCACAACAGCAACAATGATCCGGCGCGCGCGGCCTGGGGATCCCGCGGGGCGGTATCGGCGACGATCTCGGTGTTTATAATCCACTGCCTCGGCTACCTCAGTGGAGATGAGGAGGAGGAGATGATTTAGAGAGCGGCGAGTCTCCCTCGCCTTGTTTTACACCGCGTGAAAAGTAAACTTTGCGAAGTATTGTACATACAAGTAACAAGTCCGATCGAAAATCGTTTCTTCCTTTTGCATCGGGGAGTAACTCGAATTTCGGCGTGTCATTTTTAAGAGCAGAGTCGAGCCAGGTGCAGGAACCGAGGAGAGAGAGAGAGAGAGAGAGAAACGGAAGCCATCGGCAGATTCGCGAAATAAGGCGAGCCTAATGACGGGGAGCAGTTCCACGGTTGGCCCGGGGGTTTTTCTCTTCGCGGCGCTGATTTTAACACTTTATAGCTCCGAATGTATGACATTAGAAGCCACCGCGCCAGAACGCGCCAAAGAAGAGGCCCTCGCCAGGTCCGCCTTGCGACTTTTCAGCTCCGAGCCATGCGATCATGCAACGTCGCCGACTGACGATTTCGTTGCCGACTTACTGCGAATCGTTTTGATTATACGACCTCGGATTTCGCTTCGAGTTCGAGTAATGGTAGACCTGTTCACGAGTGACTCGGAACTGGTTAAAGCTCGTTATGAAACTGGGCTGGGTACGATTTAATTTCGAATAAGACACATTCCAAACTCGCGGTTTTAACGTGTTCAAATTTTGTTTAAACTTCTACGATTTTATTGTCAACTTGAGTGAGTGGATACTTTTTTTTACTCTGCTATTACGAAGGATATCACGTACAATGCTCTCATTAGCAAAGAAACCGTCTTTTTTTTTATATTTCCGTGTTTCACACAAATGTTGAGGTGGTAATGGTTGTTTCTTGAACTCAACCATCATGCTTTTTTACCAAATGAAAATTGAGGTGCGCCAGTACCTATAGTAGAGTGCATAACAGGGAGCTGACTTTTTGCCACAATAAATTTTTACTTCTACTTAAACTAGATTACCGTAATACAAAGGTTTATTTATGGGAAGGGCTACTTCTAAATAAGTGGGGCGCATAAACCTCGGAATAAACTGCGCTGCAGTTTATTTTATTTTTTTTTTTTCAACAACTGAAGTTAAGTACTATGGAGTGAACTTATAAATATGCGAGTATATGCGCGAGTCGGAAAAAACGAACGTAAATTAAACATTTAAAAAGCAAAATGCGAACGATTTTCCGTTCTACCCTTTCTACAGATAAAAAATCAATTTTACTTCAAACTGATGGGAAATAAGTGGCTAAATTCATGCGGTAAAGATACAAATTTCATATTTCATACACACACACAAGATTAATATTACCGAAAGAAAATTCAATTATCGACATAAAACATTTTTATCACTTTTTTTACTCTGAGGACCATCAGGATTATGCCTTAAACGTAACTGTATGGAAAAAAAAAAACATATTCCCGTAAGATCTACGTACGACTTATTTCTATGTGATAATTAATTAATAAATTCCACGGGTGGTAATGCACATGTAATAGTATCAGTATAATTCAATTTTATATGTCTCAACGGTCAGAAATTGAGCATTTCAAGCCGCTGGTAAGTAAAATAAATATCAAAGTCACTCCTATAACAATCATAACATGGTAAAAGTATCGATTGCGATAACTACATACAAATTTTAAAGTATGCTAGATGATGATGGTAAACTGGCTGAATGTATGAATAGTGATTCTTCATGCACGACGACGTGGTAATATTAAACGATTCTTTAGACGATTCAATAACTGTCAATGTGTGTCCCCTTTCATACTTCTTTTTTTTGGCAAGTCACTTCACACTCGCCAATCCTACGCAAGCCTTTCGTAACGGTAGGTCGAATGGTTCGACAACTGAGTAGCACTTCTTTTTAAAAATTTTTTTTTCGACGAGGGTTCCTTTATAAGACTCTGAAGCGCAATCGCTCACTTCCGTATTCACTGGACCCTTTCAAATAAAAAATAGGGGGTCCATTTTTGACTGCCGAAGATAAAAAAGCCAGAGGATCCTTCCCATTTTTCTGTAACATGATATGCAAATTCCACCTCAGACGCGGCACGTGTTGGGAACCCTCCTTTGTCAAAAACTAACATTCATGGATCTAATGACGCAAAAGTGCGGAGATGCGAAATAGCAGACAGACTGATGGCAGCCAACAAAAGAGAGTAGGGTATTTTAGCGATCAAAGATTACAAATACAAATTAATGTTTAGCAGTAAAATTCAATAGGGAACAGTTTTTTTTTTTTTTACACAGGACCTACAGCAATATCTTTTCCGGCACTTTTTTTATTCCTAGAAATAAAAGCAATTCTTTTTCCAAGTAAAAAATATATGACTTTTTGAAAGACTCGGGCGAAATGTATTTCACCTGAGGGTTTAAAAAAGAAATGTTCGGGATCTAGAAAAATGAGAAAGGTCGTATTCTTTGTCTGAAAATTTCAAAAGATCGCATATTTCTGCCCCAGATTTTCAAAAGGTAAGTACACGCTTTTCTCGCTTGAAATTTTTAAAAGGTCGTTTTCTCTGTCTGAAAAAAAGTGAAAAAGAAATGATCTTTGTCTGGGGTCTCGTTTTATTTAAGGCTGCATTCAAAATCTGACTGCACTATTGCAGTAGTAGCCGAGTAGTAACCATTTCCTTAAGTCAAATCTATTAGTATCGTAAAGATGTCTACCATAATTATCTTTTTCGGGGTAGAATATTTGAAACGAGTTTTTTCAACTGATTTGTTTAAATTGCTTCTTTTGATCAATAAAAATTAGCATTCACATTAAAGTTGTCAGCGATATATTTCTTTTATTTCTTAGGGACTGCATTAAGTATAATAACTGTCGAGCAAAAACTAAAATTTGATGTTATCGCGTGCAAATTTTTTTAGAGATCAATGTTGGGAATTTTTTTTCGTCATTTAAACAGTTTCTGAGACTATTCGATGTCAGTTTAGAAAAAAATAAGCAAGTAAATGTATACTGTCATAAAAATTAATGAGCCTGGGTGGTAAACGAAATATACATAAATGTTATACTGTATATGACATTTAACTCTCAAATGAGTAAAGACCTACAAAATTGTACAGCAGGGTGCGTGAAAATTTTTTATTCGTACCTCCATTAGACCCTACTCTTATTGAAATGTATTCTCAAACTAAACAGAGCAGAGTCATTAGGAAGAAGAAGAAGAAGAAGGTTGCGCAATGAGTAGTAAAATTCTCCCAATATTATGACTCGTCGTAAGAAACCCCTTTTTGCATACAACCATCCATTACAAACCCTTGAAGGCTGCCATTCATTATTGTTATTCAAATGGCCACGAAAACGTCAATGATTTAACGATGCATACTATTATCTCATGCGTATACGTACCATCGTACGTTCGTTGAAAATGTCAAAGATTTGTATATTCAAAGCCGATTAGAGTTTTGACGCCCCGGTCGCGTTACTAAACCTCTAATGGATGATCGATCATTATTTATTTCCTCTCTGATATAATATATACAAGTATATTGATATCATCATGAAAGTTATTTTATTTATTGGTAAGATAAACATTAGAAAACTAAATCTACTGTTGCATACGCGTATGCGCGCGTTGCCAAAAATTAGTGGGCTTTTTTGAAATCTGAGACTGAACCAACAGTAGCAGCAGCAACAACGAACAGAGCTTTTTATTACGCGTGTATTTTTTTACTCGCGCGAATTTAATGATTCAGAGACGAAGCTGACACGAGAGTGACTTTAGAGACGACTTTTACAGCGCTCTCCGGAAATGATCGTAAGTCTACACTGGAGTGTGAGTGTGACAGAGGACGAAGGTCGTCTCCAGAGGGGGTACAAAAAACCATAATCAGAGCCCCTCGCGGGTCCGGAACTCGCCGTTTTTTTACAGCTACGCGTCAGGTATATGCGCCGTTCCGTGCCGCTCTTCGAGAGAAAAAGGGTGACACCGAGGCGGACCGACGGAGGATGCGATGACGCCACGCGTTTTTTTTCTTTCGAAAGGGGCCACGCCACCGCCGATTCTCTCTGACGCGCGCACACACGGACACACCTGCCCCCCCCCCCCATCCCCCCCGTCGCGTCGGCTGTGCTAGCTTTTTGTGCCCCGCTTATTTGCACCCCGAATCTAGCCTCTCGCCTGCTGCTGCTGCTCGGTGTGCACATAATGGCCCGTAAGAGACTGTTTTAAAACCGTTCGACCGCGATGGTGTCGACGAGGCGAGATAATGACTGCGGAGAGACGCGCTAGTTTTACATACATATACACAGATGCTAGCTTGATTGGCTGCATGAAAGATGGAGAGGTTTTTTGTGGGCTGGCTGATACTATGCGCAATCAAATTTAATAATTCGAGGCAACGAAAAAGGTAAAAGTTTCCTTGCTCCAGGCTCGTATAATTTTTAAAGACATCCATATTGTACACATTTTCTCCGAATTAGCATAAAACGGCTATGGACTCATAGATGGACTCATATTGGTACGCGGAAATCGAAAATTTCACGTAAATAATGTCAGCTATTAGGACAATTAAATACAAAATATGGGGCAAGGCAAAAGGCCAAGTCCAAGAGTGATTTCACTGTTTGGAAAGAGGGGGGAAGGTCTAATTCGACAATTTGTCGCCGTATAATTACGCTGATCGCGAGGACTTAGGCAAATTATATGGAAGGTGGCGGCAGCAGGATTGTCCCCTCAGCGGTAGAAGATTTCAGCGAAAAATTTGCGTCCCAAGTGTCCGCCCGCCACGCGTAATGGCAGAAATGGGCCCGGATGGCCGAAGAAGGATGTATATATTTATCGAAATTATAGCGGGTTATACGGTTACGGTGCCTTTAGCGTTTTTCCCCGGCGTCTCTAGCGCCAATATAATTTTAGAGATCACTATTATACGTATATAAGCTGGATCCTCACCACGGCCGAAAAAATCTCGAATTATGTGATTTCCTGGAAGATCGGGGGACCATTATACACCGCAGTATTTCCTCATGCTCGCCTCCCATGAATACATAAACAGCAGTCTGCGAGTCCTGACAATTAACATCACGTTCTATGGTTCACACGTCTCATTTTGTATACACGCCAAGTATACTCATATACTTATAATCTCTATCATACAGTGCAACCTTTTTCTCAAACATAGTCGGTGTAATTCGAGCTATTATTACGCAAAACGATGGGACGATCTACAGCTGACACGCGTTACTTTTATCCTCTTTCCAATGTCGAATTTGCGTGAGTAAACGTCGACGGCCTCGTCGTCCATTTGTTCAAACATTTTCGCGCAAAAGCCCCTTAGCACCTCGGAACGCGCAACTGCTGGCTCTGCAGGAGAAAATAATTAGAGGGAAGTGACAGCAGCTGGAAAATGGAAATGCCCGGAGGACGTTTTCTGCTCTCAGACGACGACGACGACGACGACGACGGCGACGGGGGCGGGGTAGAGAAGATCAGAGGGATGTGGTCGTTAGGGGACGTAATCGCTGAAGATTACAGGGCAGAGCCATCAGCAGCCGCCTCGCCCGGGTGTTCCTTCCCCCCACCGAGCTCGTAATTACAGCACTAGGTGCAAACGAGGAAAATCTCTTTGACTCTTGCGTCCCGTAATTTTAGGTTTTTCCCGGGGCTGGTGATCATCCGAAACCAATGACGGTGAAAAACACCACGAGTTTGGAGGTCCAGAGTTGAAAGTTAGGAAAGTTATGGGAAATTTTGTACGTGTCATCTGTTTTCTTTACCCTCCAAACGTCAAACTTGCCGCTCGCGGGCGGAGCATTTCCAGTAGCAGCGACGGCAAAATAATGGGGACACCAGATTAGAGTGTATAAAGACCACATCGATTTCCATGGGCGTACCGTTCGGAGGGAAGTCGGTAATTACGCGTGCACGAAACGACAAAACCTCCCCCAGAGTATAATAGTTTGTATTATATAGTGCGACCCATCGCGGAGCCTGAAAGGAGTAAGGAAAAAGACGAGGGCGAGGACCAAATTTATTAGAACAGGCGCCACAGAGAGGGGACCGATGACCGCAAGTTTGCGCACGCACGTCGTCGCAGATATATAGGAAAAAGCGCCATAAGAGTATGAATTCCTCGGGAGAGCGAATTATCCATTTGTACGGCCGACGCGGACGACGACTACCATTCATCTTTCCGCAGGGCTCGCGGTCGCGAGCTTTTCATCGGGGCCGCGTGCTCATTGAAAGCGGATGAACAATGGCGAAGCGGAGACCGGCAAAGGGCGCGTGAGCCGATGCGAGTCAACTCGTTCGCCGCATGCTGCTGATGCAGTTTGTTGCAGCTGCTGCTGCTGTTGGCTCGCGCGTGTCGTTGGCGCTGAATTACCGGGCCGTGCGTATCTAACAACTGTACGCGCGCGCCCGTGCAGCGCGGCTAATACCACCGCGGCCACTTTCAATGCGGACGCTCTGAAAGGGAATATAATAACAATATCAGCGGCGATGGGTGCTGCTGTCGCCGCGGTGGCTTTTGAAAAGAAAAAAAAAGAAAATTATCGCACGCTCGGTCATCGAACGGTGGAGCAGAGGGAGATGAGAAAGGGTTTCTGCATAATGATTGCTGAAAAAATATTGCCGGACGAATACGGCACGATGACGCAGGTTTTACAATTTTTTTCACTCACGTCCCTGCAAATGGTAGTGCGAACGGGTACGACGCAACAATGGGCTTTCTCTCAATATTCTATGTAAGCTTCAGCATCAGGATTTTTATCCTCAGAGTGTCAAAAACAACGCGGCGTACGTAACTCGTGCGCGCGATAATAAGTAGTTGCCACACTTGTGAAGTTGTCAACGACACTGAACTTACGTTCTTGCTCGCATTCTTGCGATAATCACCTCTGTAATTTACAATTAGCCGCTTAGCCGCACAGGTTGCGATAAAACGTCAATGGTGGCAATTATTATTCAAACGCTTGCGCCCACTATACCAAAGGTTTTTCGCAAGTTAATGTATCCATCGGCCTAATGGATTTGTTTTGAGCTGAAATTAATCGAGCCGTCCAACCGGTAATGCGCGGTAATGCGCAACGTATTTATGGTGCAAATAAATAGCAGTGCCCGCACTTTGATCGATACGAACACCGACGACGACACAATCAGTGTAATTTGCCGGGATCTGCCGCGCCTCGTCGGAGCACACCATCACCTCGGCTCGGCTCGTCGAACGGGTGTATTATATCAAAAACTCGACGGAAGGGGCAGCAAAGTAGTGTCCGCGTAATGAGGGGGACACGCGACGGCGCGAACCAGTAGTTTACGTGCTGCTGGCATCGAAAGGGCACTTCTCGTCGATCGGTGTATGAGTTGTCGTCGTCGTCGTCAGTTTTCCGAACGAACGAGCATTATTAATTCGAGGGACTGCCCACGTGATTTAAACGATTTCAATCACTGGTAAATCTTTGAATCCCTGATTAAAGGCTCAATATAATGTCCCAACTGTAAGACACTTGTATAAATTGTTGTTTAAGCTCAAAAAATAAACTTTAATTAAAACTAACATCTTCAAATCACGCGGGCAGCCCCTCGCATTAGTTCGCAATGGTGTGCAAGTGGGGGGAAGACCAACGATAAATATCACTGCGATTTTTTTTTTTTTTTTTTTTAAATTGATGTATTGTTTCTGTAACGAGGGACTTTTTTAATTAAAGCTGTGTGGTACAGAGGAGAAACGTTCAAAAGTTGCAAAAATTACTCAAGATACATCGGGTAGCCTGCAACGGCTGCAGCAAGCAACGACCATCGATTTTTCACGTGCGAAACCGGGATACAGCAGAGTGGCGTGCACTGCAGTTTCGAGATGACGAAGATAGCGGAGCGAGGCGCGGTAAAAAAAAGGCCCTCGTCTTCAAGAACTCCTCCTCCGCCCACCACCATTTTCGCGACCAACCCAGAGGCGCGGGCCGAATATATCGCTGCGGAGATGCCACGCGGGCCTTTGTGCGGTACGTGTTGTGCACACGCGTGCGACGCCCTCGCGCGTGCACGCGATACAAGTATATATTTATGGGAGCCCTCGTTGCACCGCTTACCCGGCCTGAGGCCCACCACCTGTGCACGAGATGGGAGAGCGTATTATATACGAACGCTGTATTATCCTCTCTGCGGAATTCGAATTGGAGCGTTACTCTGCCACGGCCGAAGGTTTACGTGAACAAAGATCGATGCACTCCAAGCGATTTTTTCGACGAAAACGATTTTTCACTCGATTTTTCATTTTATTCGGCTCGTTTGGTGGATAGATCATGAATGATGATTGTGTTTCCAAAAATCATCGCCATTTTCAGGACGTTAGTCAATAATGCTTTTTGAACGAAAGGATGAATTTGATAGCTATGGACTGTCAATATTTATCGAACAAAATTTTTTTTCATCCATACAACGGTTCGGCCATCTTTCTATGGCCCTCTTCAGGTACAAGAGCGCAGCGTCATAACAAGTTAATCACAAAAAAAAGTCAACTCTCTTGTTTTAGTTTACGTAAATATTATACCATGCAAGTCCAAGATCAAACAGCACCGAAGAGAAAATACTCGCGCCAAACAAATATTCTATTGTAGATTTCCAAATGTAAAGAGCAAAAATTTATAATTCAGAGCCTATACTCGTAGTTAGAAATTTTCTACGTCTCACTTTATACACGTGTTTAATATTGTACGCAGTAGCGCAGGCAGGCAGACAAAATAAAAAACATTAGGCCAACGCGACTTAATTTCTCGATGAAAGAAACTATTCAGAGGCAAAGGCTGTATCCGACACTTTCTAGCTTGACTTTTAATTGGAAACAGGGCCCAGCAGCAGCAGCAGCAGCAGCAGCCACAGCTCACTTCTCTGATTACTCAAAGCAAAAAATTTCGTGACCCGCATCTCGAGTAGCACGTGCGCGTGTGTCTATACTATATATGGGTACATGTCCTTCCAAAAAACCTCGTGGGCTCGGGCTCCCCCCCCCCCTGCGTTCGGTTCGAAGTCAAAGGGGGTAGTAACATAATATTTTCGGAGACTAGACGCGCCGAAACGAGCTCCCATAGGGAGCACCGCAGAAGAGAGAGTGAGTGTATCGGTCGCATGCGACGAGTAACATGAGAGCCGCACGCCTCGGCTGTTTTGTGTGCCAGACCGGAGACGCTCGTATTTTTCAAATGGCATATGAGGAAGAGAAAAAAAAAAAAAAAAAAAAGAGAAGAGCGTGGCCGTTACTCCGAGAATCCTCGAGATATTTAACAAATTTAAGGGGCCTCGTGTCGGTCTGGCCGTCTTGGCCGGGCGGTTGGGGGGCTGTGTGGGAGGGGGGGGGGGGGGGGGGGGGGGGGGGGCCATCCAAGCGAGCCCTCCTGCATACAACACTAACAGCCGCCTTGCACTCTCGAAAAGCTTGACGAATGATCCGAGGTGCTCAGCTTCGGGGGATCCAATTATATCGCGCGCCTATAAATATTAGTGATGATTAGAAGTGCGTCGTCGGCTGGATCGTTAGTAGTCCATAGAGATGTGCAAATGATGAATATCCATCACAGATGATGAAAACAAAAAGCATACTACGGAAACACATCAAGTGCGACGGAGTATACTGGAGAAGGAAGATCTGTAGCGGAAATCAATCGATACTTGAGTGGGGAAAAAAACCCTAACATTAATCATCTCTGAAGATTATAGTTGATGATTACCCGTGATCGCATCCTTGCGTTATTATAGCTACGAGGCTCTTCGGATGGTTAGCGCTTTTGCACGATGAAGTTATAAAGTTCATCAGCGAAGCAGTTTAGCGCATCTCTCCGAGTAATTACATTGGCGCTCAAAATTAAATTCCGAATGACGCCCTTGGCTTTCGGAAACGAGCCGTTGCTGATGCTGCTGCTGTTGTTGTTGTTGTTGCTGTTATTGTTGTTGCTGCTCTCAATCTTCGGGGCAGCAAAAGGAGGAGAGTAAAAATGACCTTGGGCCGACGATGAAAAAATATATGGGTATCGAGAGCTAGAGCGCGAGAGAACGGCGCAGCCCACAATTACACCCACGAGTGCGCGAAGGAGCCTCGGAAGGAGCAGCAGCGGTAATAATTCAATCCTGTCGGCATAGCCCCGCGGCTCCGTAATATCTCTCCTCATTAATTGCAATTAAGCAAATCCCGCCGCGGGCGAGTCTCTCGCTCACTCTTGGTTTCTCCCTTCTCCCCTCGTTTCGATGCCATTATACCGGAACCTTTCGCGTGTGGGTGTTGGCCATAGGGTGCGAGTCTGCCCTGTATATATGTATATATATATATATACCCTTGCGTGTGGGTGTCGGTTCGGGCACACAGCCGCCCGATTTTTGCTGCGGCCAACACGCGATGAGATTGTGCGTTTACGTCAGGATATTTATGTGCGCTTCGTTGAAAGTCGTTTTTATAAAAATGAACATCATTTTCCGAGGATGTGTCAAAAATGCATTTCTATGTATTCCTATTTTCCCTCGGACCGATGCTGCGCCAAGTATTTCAGTGCAACTCTCAATTGATACGTCCAAACTGTCGCGGTGCACACTCAAGCGCGTGTTGTGCGCAGGGGTGTTTTGGCTTATATTGCGATTTTTTTCTCCATTTCTTATCAATTTTTTGCTCTCCACTCGCCGCGCGATCGCTGAGATTAATGCCTCAATTATCGGACTTTTGAATGATAATGAGAGTGAGATGTAGTTTTGAAAACGATAGCGAAACCATTTGCGGGGAAGAGAAATTAAGCTTTTGCTCATTATCTGCTACTTTAATACGCCCGGCAACCAACATGCAGATACACACTTTATACCGCAGAGTCGATCAGTATTTTATGCAAATCGCATGTGTTAACACATAGATCGATTTATCTTTCGCGTACGTGCGCACGTACAAAAAGATTAAAAACTCCGCGGTTTCTCGTAGTAATGATATATAAAGGCTGATTGATGAATAATTTGTCTTTTAAAAGTTGAATCTTAGATAGGTATAATGTTGGAAAAACTTTTGGTTAAAAAACAAAAAAAGCCTTCAATAGGACTTTCTAGGAATTAGCATTCGTAGTTTGGTAAACATTGGGCAAGTGGCAGCTGTGTGTGCCGAAGCTAGGGTCTTTGGAAATTAGTACCTGCGAGCTGAACTAAGCAGGTTACAGCAGTGACCTATCGTTTCGGGCGCACACACCACCACCATAAATCGCTTATTATTCTTTAGAGTCTTGTTTCCAAAGTTTTCATGGGTCTTTTGCTCTGCCTCTATGTGTTTTCTCATTCTCCCCCCTTTTTTTTCTTTCCGTAAGCCAAGATCATTGAAACAGCTTTTGCCGTTAGTCAAACACAAATAAGCTGCTTTACAAGCACGATTTCACGATTTTCGTGTTTGTCAAAAAGATTGAAGGTTTTCGGTCTTGCATTGAAGAGTGAAATTATTTAGTACAAAATCATCTGGTATAGACAAGCAAAAACTGTTCTAATGTTGGACTTGTGCATTATTCTCGAGTGAGCCTTGAATGTATCCCATCAAAATAGAGGATATAAAAAGCCGTAAAAAGCACCACTGGCAATACAAGGCTCAGCATGTAGTGCAGCTAATCGTATACCGCGCACTCAACCAAATGGTTTGGAGCAACCAATAAACGGGATGTTTACGAAATTCGCGATTGAATAAGTAATAAATTGTATCAGGCGGATCATTAAATTGTTCACTATAGAGTAATTTTCGGTAATCGAATACAACAAATTAATACAGCCAATGGAGTAAAATATTGTTCAAAAGTTAAACAGAGTGGCAAGCGAATAAACATCAATTTCCCGCGGTTTCATCCACAGCTTCATTAAAAATGGACCCTCTCGAACTCTATTCTTGCGCACTCGCGTATCGCACGGAGGACGAAAAGGAGGGGAGAGCATAGAAGCGAGGCGGAAAACGAGCTGCACGGATCATTTGCCCGCGCGTTACACATGCGATACCCTATACACCTTGTGGTACCCAACACATGTATATATATATATATATATATATTTGTACACCAAGTGTGCTCCATCAGAGGAGACACACGAGACACTCGCACGTGTACACGCACATGCAAGGTCCTTTAGTTTCGCGGCTAAGGCTCTGTCTCCCTTTTCATACGCACGCGCGCACGTAAATCCTGCTCGGTTACTTTTTTTCTTTTTTTTCTTTTCTTCGGAGTAACTTTTTGCGTCCGTGGGTGGGTATGTATTCCGATGGTGCATACCTAAATTAGGGGCTGACGCGTAGCAGCTGGCTCGTTTCTGCCCTGCGCCCCGCAGGACATACGATAAGAGAGTATATTTTATGTGTACTTATATATACACGTCCCCCGCAATCGCGTGCGATCGCCACCCCCGCTCTGTACTTGATACTCCCCCCAACCAACTGACTCATTTTTTACTGCTCGCAGTTCTCTCGCTTTACAGCCAAGTTTCTCGATTCCACATAAATTTAAACATCATCATCATCATCGTTATATACTTATAAAATTATTCGCGTTCATCACACCTGAAACGTACTTTCTCATCGTACACCTCTCGGAACTATTTAATTATACCTCGTTATCCCCTTTTTGTGTGTGCTTTCGCTACTCCCCTCGATAGGACAGCGTATATGGATGCGCGACAAAATAATCGATTCGCGTGATTAAAATATATTCCGAATTTATTCTGCATAATCTCTGGGGCGTATCGCGCTTGAAAATAGGTCGGGCGAAAAATAAACTCGAGAGACGAGGAGTAAACAAGAAAAAGGAAAAGGAAAAAAAATAAAAAAAAAAGTATAAGACGCGCGTATGAGGTATATAAACGCAGGCAACACAAATATATTGAATAACGATTAACCCTGTGTGTGGATAAATACAAAGTCCTCCGATCATTAATCACGCACGGACGGGCTGCAAAACGATTACCCCGCATATATTATAATGTACTACGACGAGCGACAGGGAGTTGTTTCGTCGGTTTTCCTCTCTCGCATTATATATTATATATTATAATAAATATGCACACATTCTCTCTCGCGCGCTCAAAGACTCCATTATATGTATGCATTGGCCGTTCTGCATCAGCACCAATATACATACAGGGTATAGGTTATACCCACCAGCAACAACCATCATCATCGTTATCTTACGCACACACACACACACACAGACACTCGTGGCACGACCAACCGTACAACGAAGAACTCTGGGGCAATCTAGCCCGCGGCATTTGCGTGCACCTCACCTCAGCCGCCGCCACGTTAGTATATTACAGAGCCTTTCACGCTACACCTGCGCTGAGCGTCGAAGCGCTGACAATTACTCGGCGATCGATGGACAGCCCGAGGTGGAGATTTCGCTGCTCGCTCGCCTGCCTGCCTTCCCGAGTGACTGACTGACTGACTGACTCTGCTGCCCGGATGATGTAGCCTTTATCATGCGTGTGTGTGTGCATTATGTACCCCCTCGTGCAACAACGCCGCTGGTGGTGCAGTTCGCGCCAGGCACCCGCTCGGCCGTTGTGCGGGAGACGCGACGGGCGACAGGCGTCCTCGTATACTTTTCCTCCCTCCAACGCAGTGGCCG
>JAPYYV010011082.1:0-12955 GCA_030522625.1 Copidosoma aretas | reverse complement strand
CTACCTCGGGGCGTTTTTGGTCACCTTTGGTCGTTTACTGCGCCCTCGGTAGGAAAAATAGCGTTCGCACCTGGTGCGCATCCAACCAGGGCGATCACAGCAGTCCCTCGGGCGTTGCTTCGCAAACGCCCTCGGGCCCAGGGATCGCCCTGGCGACATGCGCCACTAGGTACGAAATATACTATTACCCACCTAGGGAGTAAAAGTAAAGAATGTCTCAGAACAGAGGCATTTGATAAGCATGTGTGCTGAGGCTTTCTTTATTCCCTCCCGTGGGTTGTATACGATTTTTCACCAATCCTGCGCCGGGAGGAGGAATTTTCGTTCCGCGAAGCGAGACAAAAGTTCCTACTTTCAACGCAGTATGGTGAAAAATAACTATTGGTCTCATGGGGATATTTTATAGATCGCAATCCATGATTTTTAAAAATAACATATTTCGACATCACTTCTGATGAAGAAAAGCTTGGATAAGACATTTAATGTTATCAAAAATGGGAAATTTTAAACCAAGCTGTTCTTTGTCTAAGGCGTCGATTTGCTAGTATGCTAGTAACAAAGCCGGTAGAATCGATTTTGATTGGCTGGAAAAACTTTGTTTACAATTAATACAAATCGTGTTCTATGAAGAAGAAATAAATAAAATATAGACCACAAATTTTTAAACTGTATTCTTGATGTTGCATTTACGGCGGTGAATAGAAATAGAGCATCACTTTCTACTATAAAAAAATAAAACATGTAAGTTCCTTAAGGCAGGGAACATAAGAAACAGTGAAGCAAGGAAGCTTGCCTCTGGTCTCAGAACATTTTCCCCGCAAGCAACTCATTGCTATTACTACTTCTGCTTGCTCACCCACCGTCTCGAAGCCTGTAATTAAGGGGTTATTTAGTATTATTTCAATTATCGCGTGCCACACGTACAGCTGATAACACGCCAGCTTACTGGAGCTTTTGTCGAGCCGGCAATTTGCAAACTTCCCATCTCTTTTCTGACCCCCGACAACCTGCACATTACCATGGCGAGCAGCCGATAAGTTTCGCGGTATTTTCCACCTTTGTTCGCTTTGGTCACGCGAGTCACCTAGAGGCTTGGTTACTGTACTGGGCGAGGGGATACCCAGCGATCGAAATCAATGCCTCCTGTTTTAGCAGGAGGAACACAAGCTTTCATTACGATATAGGTTTCGAGAAACTTTATCGTCATTCTTGCATATGCTTTGGAAAATTATAACTGATTGTGAGTACAAGCGGGATTGAGTGTAAAATAGAAGTATTACATAATTTTGGCACCCTTTATAAATTATCTTTATCAAATCACTAATATATTTTTGTATTGAAAATTGACATATGCACTTAATTCCAATACAAAATTTCAAAATTTCATGGCATTATGTAATGAATGAGACTAAAAAAAGTAAATTTTATTTAACGTTTTAGTACTTCCGTCCCTCAGAAAGAAAGTACGGCATTCTCTCCCAGGAGCGAGTTGCCCACCAATACGAAGGTCAGAAAGGCAAAAATGCGGGGGTGGGTATATTTTCTGCCCGAGTCATATAAATGATTTTTTCCTACGTCCACTGAAAATACGACGCTATTTCTTAATTTCTGAGTTATGACTGCAACGTAACCTGACACGTCAGAATCGCATTTACTGTATTTTAACGTTATCAGCTTGGGAATTGTCTTCCAATAAAATACTTTTCAATAAGCAGTAAATGCGATTTTGTACCTGTATTTGATATTCCCCTGTAAATAATATATCTCGAAAATTTAATAGTTTAATTAAAGTGATTGGTGTATACAGTCGTTCTTAACATATACAATTAAATACTTGAACGATAATGTCCAGGATGATTATTATTTACTAACCTTAATTTTAACCAAAACATTTCGAAAGATTGTTGGATAGAGATGCAGCATAAATCATTTTTGAATCTTGATGGCTTCGTACAGAAATTAAGGGAATGGAATAGCAGATTTTGAATTTAAATTTCGTGCCACGAGCCTCCGTTGGTCATTTTTCTGTTGTTTATTTAAAAACAGATGCAAAATAAGCAAAATTAAAGATCGCATGCACTATAAGACAGCATTTTATAAAAAAAAAACCAAAGTTTGAAGTTAATCCGTGGAACAGCAACTTCAAACATTGTTTTCTTATGAAAAATGCTGTTATCTAGTGCATGCGATCTTGGGTTTTGCTGATTTTTCATCCGTTCTTAAATAAACAATAGAAAAATGTATGGTTATCGACAGAGGCTGATGGCTGGAAATTTTAATTTGAAATCATCTTTTAAGATATTTAAAAAATGGCATGGCTAGATGATCTTTTGAATTTTGTCCTTAAAATTATCAAAAATAATATAAATTTCGGAAAAAAGCATCTGTCATGCGGTTATTTTGTATTGATTATAACGTCTGTTCGTAATGTGTCCCACCTATAATGCACATGTTAAAGACTACAACTTTGAAGCTTGATGTATTAAAAATATGGCAAAGGCGTAATAATTGTAAAATTTGGACTAATAATGTGTAGCAATGTTAAAATGATAATACCTGCACTTAGGAATATTTCTTTTGTAGTAGGTAGATTTTTTTACCAAGTGACGTACAGCACCTATGTTGCGTGTGCGACGATGCAAATTTCAAGGGTTTCTAGATGGGGTGAAAATCATTTTATATAAAAATGTGTTTGTGTCGCAAAGAGAGTAAGATCCCAGAGGTCAGGCGGCGCTCTCTTGATTAAAGCTTACGTAAATAAATATCACTTACATATATTATGGTTCAGAATGAAAAGAAACAGCATTGACAGCAAAAAGCTCTTCAAACGAAACGATTTATATTTGATGATTCAAGGATGTTTAAGCTC
This sequence comes from Copidosoma aretas, assembly GCA_030522625.1. NCBI lineage: Eukaryota > Metazoa > Arthropoda > Insecta > Hymenoptera > Encyrtidae > Copidosoma > Copidosoma aretas. Next base: position 10,086 of record JAPYYV010011082.1, on the reverse strand, counting down.
AATATAGCATCGAACAAAAATCAAGGCGTCTGACCAATCAACTGTTTCTACTAATCCACGAAACACCCACGCCGTGCCATAAGCTCACACAATGTTTTATTAACGTTAAAAATTAAACTGAAAATATTTTTGAAACAATTAAACATACTTCAAAAACATTGGAGGTGTCTTACTTGTTATTATTATGGCTTTGTGAGATTTAATATTTTTCTAGATCTTATTTTGTAGTAGACAATAATCGAGACACCATGCACAATTTAAATATTAAGATAAAACAATATCTCAGCCGTAATTAAAGAATACTTAGAGAATTTACACCCGCACACACTTTTTTTAGATCATTTTTCTTGTAAAAAAATATATTTCGTAGATAATTTTCTTATGACTAAATATTAAAATGAATTAGAAGTTTAGCCATTTCGCAAGTCTTGAAATATCTTTCATGAAAACTATTACAAAATATAATTTAAATGAAAACTTGCTAAACTTATGGAAGGAAATACAAAGTTTCTGGCAAGTTATTTGTAAAATATTAGTGAATTTCGGAATTCTACGTTGATCATAACGGTTCGATGTAAATACTCTAAATTATTGTCGAACAGTTAAGACGATAACAAAACAAGAGAATGTTATGCAAGCCAAGGTTAAGACAATATTTATGTGTTCGATATTTTTCTAGAACAATAAATTGTTTTCGAAAATCTCATTCTGTCTTAATATTGGGAACCTTCATTGTTATTACTAACTTCCGTTCTGAAAGTAAAATCGTCTGTTCAAAAAAAAGAAAACAATGCCCTTGCAACAAGCTTTCATTTATTTTTGAAACGACCCAATCTATGACTTAAATTTCGAAAAACCCCGAAAACTAGTCAAGATAATTAGATTTTTTAATCCTTTATTTGAACTTTGAACTACAAATGCCATAACTTTTGACGCAAATCGTCCTTTCAAAAGTTATAAGCGAGACTACAGAAAAATTTTGGAAACAATAGGTCCAAAATATTTTTACTGCTTTCATCGTAATTTTCCTTTGAAGACTCGCAAAGATTCGCTTAAAAAAAATCAAAGCACTCTATTTTTCTTCTGTAAATGGCTGTCTACAACCCCCCCTAGAGCAAAGTTATGAATCGTAACTTATGATGGAAAGTGTAAAAGCAGTAAGGAATTAATTTTTAAATTTGAGGTTTAAAATAAAAAAAACTGAAGAAAAGTGTGTGCTACATCTCCTCACTCGTTTGTTCAAGGTATTTCCCTGATTATGTAGCATCTGTAGATTAAAAAAAATTGTATGACCCATTCCATTTTCAATATTCTACACGATGCCGCGAACATCTGCACGTACATAATACGTACTGAAACTTGTCTGATTCATCAATATGCTATAAAACATTGTGAAGTAAATGATTGGCTCAAATATTAACAGATTGCGTTTCGTTTGTTGTAATAAACATACGTACAGTTACTGCAGGCTAAAGTCAGCAAGTCGTGAGGTCATGTTACAAGTTTTGGGAAAGTAAAATATCAGCAATTTCAAAAAAGCTCGATTTTAACACAATCAAATTGAATTGTATATTTGTTTTATATCATGTATAAACTATACTTAAAATTTGGTAAATGTATATAGCATTTGACTCAAAAAAATATTTTAAACTCAGCAAGTCTTGAATCAATGCCTGCTTTCAATTCTGTTTTGGATGTGTAATTATTGTATTAAAATCACCATACAAAGTAACACGTCGAACGTGTATGCTGTAAGAATAAAATGGATCTCGTAGTACAAACTGATGTACACTTTAAGAGTTTCAAGACGTTGATAATTGGTGATGCGCGCTTTTCACGTTTTGAATACAAAGTTGTTATTTATAAATTCCAAATAAGTCCAGAGCTACTATACATTGAGAAAAAAATGATTGTAGTAACATACAATACAAACAGTAAACACAAGTTCCTCGCTAACCAAGTGTGTACAGGTTGAGTCGGCAGGGCGAGGAAGGCAAAAAAGTAGTCGGGCAAATTTCATTAATGGTCGTTAATTAAGCGGAAAACACGTCCGCGCGATGCAAAGCAGGAATCGCCGAGCGCAAGTTGTTCGTGCAAACTACTGAAAAGTCGCAGCCGGTATAAGTATAAGGATCCCGCTGCAGGAGCAAAGTGCTCCGGGAGCACGCGCAGCCGGCAGCTTCTCATTCTCCCCGTCTCCCCCGCGCGCTCCTGTGTTCCAGCATAATATACATAGGTTATAATTCACACGCTCCGTAATGTTATCTTCGGATTATTTATGGCACGAATATCCTGGTCCCGCGCGCGCGCGCTACGTGCACCGACACATGCATAATCCACACACAGGCGCTCCCCCACTTCTGTGCGCCTCCGGCTCTCTTCTCCCCTGCTGCACCTTTAAGGGCACCCACATACTTGTACCCCCCTCCCGAGAGAGCAAGCGCGGGTTGAAGGGCCGGTGCAGCCCCAGCCGAGCGAAGACGGAGGAGGAATGCGAGGGAGCGGATATTACGCGGGAAATTTTATGCCCCGAATTTCAGGAGCCGCCGCGCGACAATCGTCCCCGACTCCCGGCGATAGCGATAAGCGCGTGGCTCCTTCCGCGGTGGGGGCAAAAAAAGGCGATGCGAGCGCTGGATCGAGGCGGAACACGAAACGACGCGGAGCCCGGGTAACCGGTTTCGATTAACTTTTTCCCCCTCCCCTCGCCTATCCCGCAAAATCCATAACTTACACGCTCGCCGGGCGTCACGTCGTACGCGTCCTCTACGCCCGGGCTCGCGAGGTTGTCGCGCGCGTGCGCGAAAATATAAATATTCGTGTTTCCCGCTCGCGCGGCGGATGCGGTGTATTATGCAGAACGCGGGATCTTGGCCAGCCGCGTTTCGAGGCTGGAGTAATGTTTGATTGAATAATTGATGATCGACGTCGTGACGTCTCGCCTGTCTGCGTGCGCGCCGCTAGCTGGGAAATTCGTTTACGCGAGGGCGGTATTTCACCCTGTCAAGCTTAGGTGGTGCACGTATAGGCGCCTGATGTATGTGTACGCTTGCGCGTGTGAATGGGCAGTACGTGCGGATGCCGTGATACAAGTATCATTCATGCTTACATGCGATGCGCGTTGATCAGTGCAATATTTATTGGACCGCTGTAATTTTCAAGCACGCAAATCATCTTTGAGTATGCAGATTATTTTGAAATCCCGTTTGAAAAAGTGCTTCTCGGATGTGTTTGTAATTAGATAGCGCCCTGCTACTAGCCAGTCAAACGCACGATATATTTTTCCCTGAAAGATAGCGGTTTTTTTTTAAAGAACGGGAAACCCATACGTCACAAGTTTTTACGCCAAAATCACTTCGAATCTGAGTTCCTTTGAGGTTATTTTATACGTTGCGCTGGATATCGTCAAAAGATAACATCATGATATTTATTGTAAAATTAAAGGTTTCTGAGTTGGTTAGCATATCAATATCATACTCATTTTTTACTAGGATAAAGATGTAAAAAAATACCAGTTGTTTAAGAAGTCCAAAGTCAATTAAAGTAGTTCAGTTTTGAGGAACGGTCATAGCTCAGTTGGTTAAGGTGCAAGTCTTGGTCATACAAGGTATGTACGGATGCTCAAGTGAGGCGCGGGTTCGAATCCCGGTCGGAGCAACTCGGAAATTGTTTAGAGTTGTTTCCGGCTGGAATTGGTTTTCAGGCCTCGCGGTTGGTCCTGGTGATGGTTTTTTCCTAGTGGTAAAGGTTTTTCTATCACCACGCGGTGCCCCATGGAGTCTATTCCGCGTCTCCCTGGGCAAATGCTGGACTAGTGAGGTAGGTAGGGCAAACGGATCGAGGGTTTTTAGGAGTTCTAAGTAGGGTAGGTAGGGCGTGTGCTAGGAGAGATGGCTTAGAGGAAAATGGTTACTAGAAGGAATTTAGGATCAACACCCTCCACACCAAAGTGATAGACGGTGCCCGTAAAAATCAACTATAGTTTGTATACGCGTATAGGAATAAACGATGGATAGTATCGTTTTGATCATTTGATGCTTTTTCGGATATCCGCTGCTTTTTGTAACTAAAAATTACTTCTGAATCCCTATTGCGTTGATTAGTATATGCATTAGGAGGCCAAATTGGCAACAGCATTTGGAAGGCAATACGTACAGTTAGGGTCCAAGATATTTTATATTTTCACTATCATTTGAATAAATGAAAATGAATCATTTTTCTCCAAAAAATTAATCATATATGCATAAATAGTAGATTTCGTCACTAGGATAAAAGGACATGCGCAACCAGGTACGAAAACTACCATATTTCGACGCTTTTATAAACTGATTACAACCTTGTTATAAATCGTTATAATCTTTCGAAAACATTTTGATGGAGAAACCGTATTAACGAAAAAAAAAGCTGAACCTGCCAGGCACTCTAGCGCTTGATCGAATTATAATGCTCCAAGTGTTCCAACTCGCAAACTCAATCAATGCGCCTCATCAATACTGGGTACAACATCATTGACCCAGGTGCCGCGTTCCAACTCGGCATGAGCGTGGACGAATTTAATATGCATTCGACTCCTCCCTCGACGGGACGAACTAGTTTCTCGCAGCAGTTCAAATCCGAGCGTAAACCAGTACCCAAAGCCTCGGTAGAGACTTACGATCGACATGCAACCTGTACAGCCGCAACCGTTTCAGAAAAAACACCACCTACCATCCCTGTGGCAGGAACAAAAGAGCCTCCCCCACAGAGCGACCCCCCACCGCAATTAAGAGAACGACGCGCGGTGAAAGCCGCGGGGAAGAGCACCATCGGTTCACCTGACGCGCGCACACACAGAGGGCGAGCCGAGAGCAGCAGAGACTCCCGCTGGATGGATGCCCGCGGGGGCGTTTTCTAGTTCCGCGTCGCGGCCCACAATGCCCGCTGAGCCGAGCGGCAGCCACTGTCACGCATCGTGAATTATGGCGCGTATTATTAAACTGCGCTGACGCGCCCCCGCGAGGCGCGGAGGCGGAGGGCGAGAGGAGCCCGTCGGGGCTGCTGCGTGCTTTGGAGCCGGAAGAGCGCCAGCGCCCTTCGCTTCGCCCGGGCCGCCGTGCGTCCCTCGGCTCGGAAAATTATGAGGAAAACTTTCCGAGCTCGATTCGAAAAATTCGCGGCGTTCTTCAGCCCTGCCCGAGCGGGGTGCTCCTGCCTGTTATTAACCACGGGAGCTTGGCGGGCGTGGAAGCGCGGGAAAAGCCGCCCGCTGGATGTATAGAGTTGTACGCTCGGCTGTTACCTGAGAAATGGCTGGGAGTCTCCCGGGCGCTGAATACGAATTTGAACATGAAAGTTGGCGCAAAGGTCGTTAAGCACCTCGAAGGTATCTGATGTCGCTTCTGGGAAGTTTTAGCGGGAAAAGAACGTGAGACGCTGCCCCAAACGTTTTTATAATTTGTTGAATCATGTTATTATTTGAAGGGAACTGAGTTTTTCCTCCCTATTTGAGTAAAGGTTGTGTTCCCAAAGCCCTCGTATAATAACAAAATCAAACAAGGTAATTTTTACCATTGATTTAAACTATGTGCATATATTAAGATAAAAGTCCTACCTTGGAACGGATTTTTGAGTCTACTTTAGAAACCGTCGAATATTTAATGGAACGAAGAGCATAGACTCGTAGCTGAGTATTCAAAGATTGCATTCCAATTTTTATTAAATTTAATTTAACAAATAAAAAATAATATTGGCAAAAAACAATCGTTCCAACGTGTACTTCGCTTTGAACACCAACGTTCAAAGGGAAGGAAGCCTTATTACTTTTTGTCCCTCCGTTGGAACAAGCATCTTATTTAAACGGAGTTTGCCCGTTTCAGTTGGGGACCATATTTTGAGATGAGTGATTAAATGTACCCCCTCGTTGAACATCTAAAGCAAGTAAAAAGTATTTTTTAGCGCTATGATAAAATTGTAAATGATAGATGTCGTTTTTGATTTTATACAACAAATAAATTGGGATTCTGATAGAATTTATCATTATTGCTTGAGAACTAAAGAAATTAATTTTTTAGGTGTTCGAATCGTGGGGACACATTTCAGTAAAGCTTTCCAAGGGGGAACTTAGCAATTTATCAAGTGTCCTACAGTGTGAGAGAGAATGGTACATAGTATCTCGGAAAGCTAAAAATTTCATCTGTATCCATGGCACGGTAATTGACGGTATAGGTACTTCCAACCGTACACCGTGTACCATGTACCGCGCACGATGTGCATGCATCAAAGGCAGGGTCCTCGATGGCTTAGTAGTTAGCGTGTAGGCTTCCTAGCCTGATAGACTCGAGTTCAAAACGGGTTCTATTCTCGTGGAAAAATTTTCGGGAATTTCGATTCTCGGACTTTTTCGGTGGGAAAAGTACCCGTGGCGCCGAAAAAACATTCTCCCGATTCTAGCGGACTTGACTGCAGTTTCTCTTGATAATGTCTGGACCTGGGGGGCGATCCCTCCTTGGGGAGGTCGTCGGCGCACCCTGACGCTTGGTCGGTGGGTTCCCGCTGGCAGTATGCGCTAAGCCAATTCCCGTCGTGAGAATCAGCAGCTTATCGACCGGGCCGATGGATCACCGGCGAGTCTTTTCCAGGGGAGCCAACACCTGGACCAGTTCATCCAGCGAAGTTGCTATCAGCCCTGCAACTATCGGTGCAGCTGGGCTGAAGATCTATGAGTGAATTCTCTTTGCTCATAAGTCTGATGCCCGACCAGGGTATGTTTCTCTCTCCCTCCTCTTTGACCTGAGGCTGTTTTAACACTTCAATATTTCGAGTTTTGCCCTCATGCGTATAGTACCGACCAGATTCCTCCTTTGGTCTCTTGGTCGGTCATCAGACTTCGCCGTTATTTTCTCATCTTTCCACTGTTTCCCTGCTTCTATCTCTTCTTTCCTGTTTCAACACCTATATCAGAGTAATAGTCCATTGGACTGGCTCTCTCTTGGGAAGGATGGTTTTAGTCGTTAGGCGCCTGTGATGATTAGCATCACGTAGTGTAATTTACACTATAAGCCAGGGTGAATCCGACACAACCTCCTGTAGTAGTCTCGTCTACGCAGAGTAACTTCGTCTACAATAGAGGCGTCTTTAGACGATTCCCTTCTCCCCGCTATCAAAAAAAAAAAAAAATAAATAAATACAAATGCATCAGAGGCGTGCAACAGTTGTATAAAATACTTCAATATTATAAAATTGATGCCTACTTGGAAAGTTAGAACGTATCTACTCCAGCTTCGACAGAGGGAGGGTTCAAGAAAACCATTTTTATAGTACACGTGCATGGAATATGCCTTCATGCGCACGCATTTCATGTAAGTAAAGTGGAAAATATGGACGTGCGACAAATCAGGGGCCTAATTCACAAAATTTGTCAGCTTCATAGCACCTTGCTTGGCAGCTGAGCATGGTCGATGTTTTTAGCTTATGTATTAGTTGAGCAGTTACTGTCGGTAAAATAGAAGCATAATGCTAACAATATGTTACAAGATTTCACCGACAGTAACTGCTCAACTACTACATCGACCATGCTCAGCTGCCAAGCAAGGTGCTATTAGTTACAACTATTTGATGCTAAACTGCTGGACTGCTGGTATCTGACTCTTGTCGCAAGAGTTTTTTGTGGTCGTTTTTGGTGTTTCTTGTCGTTGTTGGTTATCCCAAGGTGCTAGAGTAACAATGTCAACAACGGTATGTAACCTAACCTTACTCACTGAATGGTGACGTCGTAATTTTCGTGACTGAAAAAAAAAATAGTTTTCTTAGATACAGAATAACGTTGTTGAGTCGGATGACTCTTTGTCTGACAGTGACTCTCAAGAAGAAGAAGAAAAAGAAGACGGCATGAGAGATTTTGATGCTGAAGCTAAAGCGATTACAGATAATCTCTTAATAGCCAAGTCTTTTGAAAGATATATTAGTGTATTTTGATGAAATATCCAAAATAATGAAACCCAACAGCTCATGAAGTCATTTTTCTATGCTTAGAACTACATTAAATTTGAGACAAAATATAAATATAGATAATTATTAAAATTAAAAAACTTTTTTTTAAAACAATCAAAAGGCTACTTACCAAAAAAGGCGTTTGCGTTTAACCAAGACCATTTGAGACAGTTTCTTATAAGTGATGACAGTATTTATTTAGTATTAAAGGTATGTATAAATTATTTGTAATATTATATATGTATACTGAAATATATACTTGCAGCATTTACATTACAGGTCATTTTGATCTTTGGGATGTTGGAGCCTTAAGAAGTATTGATTTAAAAAATCGTAAGATCTCACATGCTGAGCATGTAAACAATACAGAGTATATTGTTTACATAAGACACACTAAAAACTATTATCCTAGGACACTATGGTTGGTGACGAATATTATCATGTTGTGAAAAAATACATTACGCAATATAAGGCCTGATGATATGAAGTCATAGCTTCTTCGTTCAATATCAAAATGGAAGGTGCATCCGTCAAGTCATATGTAAAAACGAGTTGAGAAAGGCCCCAAAAACTATTGCCACTTACTTGAATTTGGATAATCCCGAACGTTACACTGGACATTCATTCAGAAGAACCGGAGCTACAATGTTAGCTGATGCAGGAGGATTAACTATTGTAGTCAAGCAATTGGGAGGGTGGAGATCTATTAAAGTAGCTGAGGGATATGTTGAAAATTCAATGGCAAATCGAAGGAACATTTAAAAAAAAATAACAAATGCAAATAAACCACCCATTTCAACAGTGCCGTTGACAAAACCTTCTACCGCGGTTATTGATAAAACATTGGATGGTTCTTCAAGCAAGAATCCCGACAGTCCTGGAACTCCACCCGTAAAGAGAGTTAGAATTGATAACCTTGAACATCAGTCTCCTGATCAAAGCAAGGCAAAAGAGTGCACAAATTTTACAGTCGATACGACGAGTGTCGCATTCAAAATTTTTTACATAGGTCACATGGTTATAAATAATTATGCTTTCGAAGCATCTAATATACAAAATAATTAGAAATAAGAAATCTTATCTTAATGTACTAATTGCAGCTTGACGTTTGTGGGCAGGGGTAAATAAATAAATAAAGATGATTTTGATTTTCACTTTTTGTAATCCAATCACCTTTCATGGTAATATTTATGTGTATGTATAATGTTAACTATGTTTGTGGTGTGTGCGTTTATCACCTATCACTATTAGTTATGCCAATTTTGGTTAGGTTTTGCGGTTTTGTTTACGATTGTATTTTTATTGTAAAAGTTGGCTGATCTGATTTTTCGGCTGCTGCTGCTGCTGCCGACGCCAGGACCTAGCCCAGAGGTTGCTCTTTATACTTGTGGTATATTTATACTTAGATGCGCACTAGAGTTGTGCGCGTGTTTGGTAGGTCATTTATAAGCTTGTTTCTGTCCCGAAATCGGGGCCGTAACACGAACTTACCACGGGGGTATGCAAAAATAGTATATTTCGTACGAGCTCGGAAAGGCTTATATTTACAAACCGAGAAGTTTACGGCACGAGTAGAGCTTCACAAGAGCAAGACAAGATGATATTTTTACAAATATTGTCTTGCTCTTGAAAAATCTTGAATAACATAGATCTTGTCTTGGTCTTGGCATGTACAATCTTGTCTTGTCTTGGTCTTGTCTTGAACTCTTGGTTAAAATTTTCATTACAAAAAAAACGTTGAAAAAATTTTGAAAATACACATTAAAACTTGCTGCTAGTTTTTTGGCACAAAGCTTTCCCATTTACATGTACAATTTCTCCATTTTAATCTTTAAATCAATCATACTTATAACTAACATCTTAGGTTTTCTTTTGTAGTATACCATTTTTATTTTTCAATATACCTGAAAAAAAAATTTTAATCTTAAGCTGGAAAACATCCTTTTTTAAATCATCAATTTTTAAAAATATTGAGAAACCATTGAAAAAATCATTAAATAATGTTTTGTATTTTTTTTGGAATAATATTCAGAAAAAATGTTAGTCACATTTTTACACAAGTAAATACTCGATCGCACGCTTATAATTTTATTTCAAACAAAATATTATATTATTCAT
>JAPYYV010011081.1:0-10978 GCA_030522625.1 Copidosoma aretas | reverse complement strand
CTTCGACGTTCAAGGGCTCCGCAAGCAACAACCAAAAACTTTCATCCCAAGTAATTAAAATCTCTGTAACTTCAAATTTGGCACAGACCAAAGGCATGTGTCCTAATAAGAATTTCATACGTACTTGAAGTTAATATTACCTGCTTTAAGCCTGTGAAATATTTGAGGATATGAAGTTCTGAGATTATGTGTTCAAAGGCTGTTACTTGTGACACTGAAGTCATTTTCTTTTTTTTAATCTTTAAAAATAAAAAATTTTGATTTTATAAATATAAAGGTGTAAAAACAAATCGCCAGATTGGATCATGCATTATAGCCAAGCCTTATAAGCTGATATTAGGGCTGGTCACTCCTACTAACGAAATTAGAACCGCCCATAGGAGCTTCAAGCTTTTCAGAAAATTACCTATCTTAAATCAGAAAAAAAAAAAAAAAAACGATTTAGTGAAGAGAAAATAAAATTGATACAATAAAGAATAATTTTTAATTATTGTTCAAGTAATACAAATAATTTACATAACTTTTTTTCTTGGTTTTTTGTCTGAAAATTTTTGTATGGCTTTATTTTTTTCCACTTCCTTTCATAAATCAGACTCTATACTCCTATAGGTAAGGTAAGTGCCCTATACTGAACACTCGTCACATATTAGCCGATTACATTTCAAATAACGATTGCACACTAAATTTGTCATAATAGGTACTTTCTTAATACTTTTACCTACGAGTAGAAAAAGTTCTGCATAAAAAAAATAGGAGTTCATACAAATAATTGTACTTAAATTATCCTTGCTTGATGCTCGACCGATTAGCATTGGATTCCTTAAGCCGTCTGCTGAGAAAGACTCATATCTTCTTAAGGCTGTTATAAACATTCTACAACATTTTTATACACCAAAAAAGAACTATCAATAAGTTGATACGTTATAAAATTTTTGAAGAAAATTTATTTATGAATATTATCAACTTTTTCATCAATATTGTAGGTGTTTAATTATAGGTACACATTTTATGAGAGCGCACCTATAGTTAAACACCTGCGTTATACACCACACTCCTAACCTATAACTCCAAAACTTTTAACACAGGTATGTATTTTTATAAATACTTGGTAACATTATTTTTCTAGTCGTTTGCCTGCAATTAACTTTATTAGTATATGTGTACTTTAAGCAAAAAAATGTTTTCTCTTTCATACATTGAACCCTCTTTCACACAAAAAACCACGTTCAACTATAGGTACATCAAAATTTGAACACAGGGGCACCTCAATCCTCATATATTCAGCTATGGGTACAGGGAACTGCATATAAGTAATCATTTATTTATCCTTAAACTGCCCAACTAATCATTATTTAACGTTTTAATCCCCTTATTACATCCCGGATCATCATAGGATGAAAGAATAACACATAAAGCATACTTATTTTATTTTTTAATCGGCACGAAAATTCTTAAGGTGCTTTAGTATTTGGTAATAGGGGCATTAACCTTAGTTTAATCCGTCTTGTGTCATTTAATCACTATGATAATTTATCAAAACTTTTAGTAATTTGCTAAAAATGGCCCCCTAGAATCAACTGGCCCCAGGCCCCGAAAAACTTGAAGACGGCGCTAAGTGCAAAGGGTATAGGTAATCGCATAAGACACTGTATTGCAGTCAACTGTACTAACCAAAGCCTTAAATTGTCCGTCTGGTCAATTACGGAATATTCAGTCGTGTGAAACTTGCTTGTACTCGAATATTCAATTGTAAAATCGCTCGATACAATTACAGTACATACATAAAGATAGCTAGATACCGATAAAATGATTTTCTTTACTTGAAAACACGTTAGTTGTAAAATAAAAAAAAATTTTAAAAAAGTATGAGAAATCTTACCTTCTGTGAACAAAAAAATGTAATAAATTTTGGAAAATCCAAATTTTTATTGCACAGCATAAAGTTTAAGATCTTAAAAAGGTTTTAAATCATAATTTTTAGTTTCACAGCTTGTAGAAGTGATTTGGTAAAGGAGCCTTGCACTGTGTGAAAGAGCAGCTGACAGCTGACGATGCTCTCTTTCCTCCCATTTATTCGGCTAAGAGGACGCTGTGATTTTGTTTACGTTTTCTTCGATTATTGAAAGAAATAGCTGTGAAGTCTTGGTTGTTTTTACGATTATCTTCCTTTTGTAATTAGATACCTGCACGAACTTACTTTTCTGTTCCATCGTATTTCCATTGTACCAGAATTAATACAGAAAGGCAACTGAACAACGATTTCCATGAAAGCCCGTGTCAGATTTTTTTGTCAAAATCTGTTTTAAAACACCATTTTCAACATTATTATCTGAAATATTTTTATGACAAAAAATCTCAAAAAATCCTATGCCCTTCGAACGTCCTTGAAAAACACAAATATTTTTTTCATCCTAATTTCATGTAATTAACTTTTCCTTCAAACCTTGGCCATAGTTGAACATTATGTAGATGTTTCGGGTTTTGTTAATTCTAATCATGCGCCACATGTTCCGTTTCATAATACTAATAATATGATCGCTGTGTTAATATAGAAACTCCATAAAATTTAAATGATGATTTACCATACAAAATCTACTGTTTTAGGTGATATTAATGTGACTTTCGATTTTCTATGTGCAATTTGAAACACCTATTAGTCACTGATGTTAAGAAAAACATTTTTTTTTCGTGATTGTTATCTACCCTTTTGAATCAGACACCTTAAAATATAGCGATTTAACATTGGATTTATTATCTTCAACCCAAATATCAAAACCATCTAATTCCAAAAACTAAAGCTGTGCCCGAGTTGCGAATATTTTTTCCTACCTCGGGCCTTTTTGGAACCCTGGTACACCCACGGTAGGAAAAATGACATTCGTAACTTGATCGTGAAGGCTTCTTTACAAACCTCGTTACGTCTCTCGCCTGCCGCTCGTGCCGTAAACCTCTTGGTTCGCAAATTAAAGCCTATTCAATCCCGTACGAAAACTACTATTTTCGTACCGAGAGCTTTCTGCCCGCACTTTGTGCACGCTAATTATTTTCAGCCCTAGGGCAGAAAGATATTAGGAGGTCAGATGGTGGGTGCCGAGAGCAGCAAGGCTCTAGCGCACTTTCTACCAGAGGTAGAAACAGTAGTTTTTGTCACAAATGTTCATCTCTCCGGGGCGTTCCCGGGTCCCGAGGGCGCTTGCGAAGCAACGCCAGAGGGACCGTCGGGACTGCCCTGGTCGGATGCACATAAGTGGCGAAAGCTATTTTTCCTACATTATGTAGATGATTGCTATGATGATTGCTACTAGGGTTGCTAAAGTGCCCGAGGTAGAAAAAATGCATGTTCCTACTTCGGGCGTTTTTGAGGCTGGTGTGACCTCAGTAGGAAAAATAGCGTTCACCACTCATGTGCATCCGACCAGGGGGATACCATTGGTACCAACGTTGCAACGGAGAGATGCGTATTTGTGACGATGACTACTATTCAGTAGCTTTGCTAACCTGTTGGAAAAACTTTAAATGACTCACTTTCTATTCTTTATATTGTATTTCGTGTAAAAAACCTAACTCAGAAGTCAATGCCATAAAAACAAATAAACATTTTTTTGCTTATAAAATCAAAATACTTTATCAATCTCTTGTTTTATTTTTGAATATTATTTATCCACGATATTTTTAGTAAAATATATTACACAAATACTGCGATAAAATAAATATTTCGAGAGTACGTTCTAGAGTATACAAAGTATTTTTTATTACATCACACTACACCACAATTCTTTATTGATTTTCTGTAGAGAAAGTTAAGCATTGTTAAAAAAAAAAGCTGATAAAATAGTGGTTTTTGTCAAAAATGTGCATCTCTCGAGAACGGTCTCTCAGACCGAGGGCACTTTAGTTGGGCAGCTAGCAGGTTCTCGTGGCCGATTCAGGTCCAGTCCAACACCCAAGTGATTTTAATGTATTTTTGCACTTAAGTAGACTTGCGATAGTGACGATAGTTGACAACTATTTAACATGCAACTCAATGTCAGGTTATATAAGAGTAAAAAATGCAGGAAAAAAACAAGGGAACATAAAAATTACTTTCGAATGAAGTGAAACGATAGTTGCAAATCCAAGTATAAGATGCGACAAACTTGTCACGAATCTATAGATAATAATTATAATAACGGTCATTAGTAAAAATGTACTTGCACTTCCAAGTTTCATGCGCCTCTTTTTTACAGCTGTTTATAACATAGTGAATAAAAAAAGCAGAACAAGTGTATAAGCGTAAATTGTTCAAATTCGAGTCTAAAGTTATGACCTTATTTTCTTCCCAAAGTAAAGGTTTGTAGTAAAAAACAATAAAACTATCGAAAAGGGCAGCTAAAAATCTATAAATTTACATGTTTCTCATATTTTCTGATCATGCTTCCTTCGATTACTAGCGAGTATGAAAAAGTTCATCACCCAGCAGCCGCAGAGGCGAGCGCGCACCATGTGCACGGCAGCGCGGCACCACGGGCCGCCATCTTTATTTACTTACTATTCGTACACTTTTCGCTCTCCAACTTTAAAAATTTCAGAAGTTTTAGTTTATAAAATGCGTTTTCGATTAGCTATGAAAAAAAGTAAAAAAAAATACTTACTTTGAGAAAAAGCGACTTGAACTTAGAACTTGTTTTTCACCGTAAGGAAATTTTTTTCAGCAAAAACAGATTGCACTATTACAAATAGCAGGTCAAAATCTATCGATGAGGCTATTTTCGCGTGGACGTGTTTATATGTAAGACTATGTTCATATACTTGTATCTAAAAATTGAAAATTTACATACTTATTCAAAAAAAGGTTATTTCAATGGGTATTAAAATGTGACGAAAAAAAGTAATTACACATAAACGAATTATTTTAAGGGTAAGTTGACGAACTATAAGCATTAAATTCTGTTTTAGAAAGTCTTGCATAGCAATAGTAAAATTTGTAGATTTTTCCTATTTTTCGAAATTATGTTTTATGATGATCAAAAAAGGCGCAAAAATACGTCCAAACAAATCATCTTACGAGTAATGGAAAGAAACAAAATTGAAATCAATGGAAATTCGTAGTCAAGGCCGATTTTTTTCGGAAAAAAAAAATAAGAAAAATTTTCTGGTTTATGTTGACAAATTGAAATTGTTGTTAAGTTTATAAATAGCTACTTAAACTGTCTTTGCTCAAGAACTTATAAATATTTCAATCATTCTGTTTTTAAAAGTTGAGCAGCAACTGTGGAATTTTCAAATTTTTTACATTTTTTAAAGGTTACATTTTATCATTATCAAAAAAGTCGCGAAAACACGTACAAGAGAATCATCTGACAAGTATTGAGGGAAAAAAAAAATTCGAAATCAATTGAAATTTGTGGTGAGGGCCGATTTTTTTCGAAAATAAGAATTAAAATAAATCTACGTTATGTTGACAAATCCAAAACGTTATCAAGTTGAAAAATAACTTCTCAAACTCTTGTTGCTTCAGAACTTATCATATGTATTTCATTCATCCCTGTTTTTAAAATTTTAAGTAGAAATCGCAGAATTCTCAACTTCTTACTTTTTTTTGAGGTTGTAGCGTACGGTAGACATAGCATACCAATACGTACGCGCCCCACTACTTTCCAGGTATATAACTGAGAGGAAGAGGTGAAGCGGAACTCTTGAGTTGGGTGAGAATGTAGAGGAGAGAGAGAAGATTCGGGACTCGCGAGACGGGCGGATGTTTCTCCAAGTTACCGCGCTACTCTTGGCTCTTCCCTCGGTCTTGAGTAATAATATAAAAAAGTTTATAGTCCTCACTGTGTACTTATTTCGCATACACCCAACCGACCACAAACACACGTAACAGCAGAATTTTAGTGTCAAAAGCGGGATCAGTCGAAAAGCGCACACAGCGTAGTACCGCGAGACAAAAAGTAAGAGTAAGGACAAAAAAAATTTTTTGTAAACAAGTGGCCAAAGAAGAAAGATAGGTCTGAAAAGTAAAGAAAAAAAGAGATAACGCAAAGCCAAGCCAGCGAGAGACGTCCAGGACAACGGAGAGACAAACAGCACACTAGAGATCGGACTCCAACGCCTGTCACGAGAGAAAAAAGAAGAAGCTTAAGAAGATGGACATCTAGATCTAGAGCAAAAAAAAAATGTGGTCCGGTGCAGTCCTATTAGCAATTTGGATAGCTACTAAGTAGACGACCTGGTAAGTAAATTAAAATACACTAATCTTTTATATACATACAAATAAATATTTCACGACCCCTGCGAAAGTTAAGAGAAAAAGCACTTTATTTTTTTCACACAAATAGAATAATTATACAAAACTAATGGTAAATATTAACGAAATATATGCATGCTAATATTAATTGACGGTATAAAAAGACGGGAAAACTAACGTAAATTGATGTGACAAAAAAATCCTTTAACTAGGGAAAAAAATATACAACAGAAATATACCCTTACACCCTTTTTTTCGCTCAACCCTCACTATATTAGAAGTGAAACACGTGAGTAAATGTTACTAATTTAAACTATAACTTCCCAATCGCGTTAGAAACAAATTTAGCAAGCAGAACAGAATCTAATTCTCCCAACAACCAGTATATTTATTAATCATTTTGCGATCACTTAAAATTACACAGGTTTTAATTTAAAATTATACTTATACTTCAAGAAAAAAAAAAGACAAATAATTATAGTAATAATAACGTAACCCATACAAAAAAGAAAAACACAAACGAAATTCGAACTAAAATTATTGCATGATTGTCAAACCTATAAAATTAGACTTTATATACGGAGTATGAAGTAGAATAACATAAGTGAATTCCGTCACCATCTGATACGACGAGGAAAAAAAAGAGAACAATGAAACATTCACCTTCAGTACCGACCCAAAACATTTCTTATTCGCCCCCTTGGAAACGGCAAACAGAAAATACCCAGCAATTCATAAGTGAACTCGAGCCAACAGTATCTAATCCATACATCCGGGACACTCGAAAAAGCTTGCAGTCAACATAGTCAGTATAAAAGTGAGATTGTAGCTCAAGAAAAAAAAACACGAAAACGAACACGAACCGACCATACCCAATAGATACATAATACAAGCGGTTAAGTCAATACAAAGAGCAGGATTTGACCCCCACAGAGAAAAAAAACAAGGTAAGAAAAATAATACACTCTTAATAGAAAGCTTGAAACCATCGCAGGGAAGCCGTAGTTCTTAGAAACAGAAAGTCTGGTATATAACACGAACCAGTCAAGACAGAGTAATAAGCAAATAGCCTTAAAGACGTAACCCAAGTAAGATACAAGATCAAAAAATATTACCAAGTAATTATAACCAGATAAAAATATCGGATTCACCGAAATGGAGTGCAAACGATAACTACGAGTCAAATCTATACAGAGACGAATACGCCAGTCTTCCGACGCTACCACTTGCGATTACAGAAAATAAGGATACTCAAGGTACTGAAAATGCTCAACCGACTCGAGATGAAAAGAAAGAGCGGGACAAAAACTGCGCGTATTGTAAGCACAAAAATCACAACATAAACGAATGTCGCGCGTCAGTAAGAGACGCAGGAAAAGGTTAAATAAATCGTAACGAAATGCGAGAACACTACCGGTACAATCAGAATTACCAGAGAGGAGGTAGTTTTAACAGTGCGCGAAATACTAATAAAAGCTATAATACGTACCCGCTAAACTGAAACAACCCTAACGACGGCTACGAAAAAAATAATTATAGCACTAGCTATGGTCACAATAGGAACGAGCGAAATGGGCGAAGCTACGAACAGCAAGACAATCGGTAAAACAATAACAGATATAATTACAATAATGATAATGGAAATTACGGTAGTAGGAACCCTAGTTATAAACGGAGGGCCACCGGATAATATACCTGACTCACCTAACGATAAAACGCATGACATACGCACGGAGACTTTAAACTCCAAGACGCTCGTCGAAGTCCTCAGGTGTCAAGCGTGACTCGCCAGTAAGCAAAGATATAAACAATGCGCCCGCAAAAGAAGCAGAGCCGAAGTGCAGCGAATGAAAGTCACCCGATAAACCATAAAGTAAGCCACACCTCACAAATAAAGTAGACACGAGCGAAAAAGCACAACGTAAAATGATACGGCCAGTGAATGGCACGGGCAATAGAAAAATAAACCGCTGACACAACTCAATAAAATACAGTCAACTGCAGGTGCACAACATTATAATAAATATAATTATGCCGAAATTTTACTATTAACATTTGACACTCTCGTTAACGCTCTGTGCAGGGAGCCCGTACTCTTAGCGCAGGACATAAATTAGCCATTTATAGTTACGACGAATGCATCAAACTACGCTATAGGCACAATATTAAGTCAAGGAAAAATAGACGAATATCATCCTTGCGAATATGCATTCCACTGCCTAAAAGGTAGCGACCTTCGCTACCCAACGTACGATAAAGAACTGCTTGCCATAGTCTGTGCAAAAGGGCAATTCAGACCATACCTATACGGACGGAAATTTACAGCAGTTACAGACCATGAGCCTCTAGAACATTTCCACACATCGAAAACATCGAACCTGCGATTTACAAGACCAAAAGCAGCACTACGTGGCTACGAATTCGACGTAATCTATAGACCCGAAAGAATTAATAGAGCACCTGACGCTTTGTCGTGCAATCCGATCCTAAAAGAAGGAGAGAACAACCCCGAATTACCGCGCAAGAAGTTATACATACTCGCAGAGGAACAGAAAAAGAGGGATTTGGTGACAAGAAGGCTCCACCGGCGAGGATATACAAGATTTGCACAAGACGGGGGAAAAATATAATAAGAAAGGAAAGGAAAAATCGAAGAAAAATTTTTGATTTAGAGAAGTCGGAAAAAAATGTAAAAAAAAAAAAGCCGGATAAATAACAACTCGAGCGAATATGTGCCAAGCAACAACAGTGACGTGGACTCGGAGTCGAAATGGCCGGAGACAGAATCACAAAAAAATAAAATGCTAAAAGTAGGCAAAGTAACAAAAACAAGAGATGGACCACATAAACTCTCAACACAAACTGCAAATAAAAAGGAGAAGAGGGGAATACAGCCAATTGCAGCAAGCGACAGTGACAAAGAAATTATATCGCAAGGACCAATTGATGAAAAACTTGTATACATGTGGAAAGAGACAAATATGCAAAAAGAAGTAAAACTCAGAAGTACGCCTTTCGTCAAAAGGGACGAAAAACAAAATTTACAACGTAAGACTCGTAAACGGCAGCTAGATACACTACATAGAAAACCCACAGAATTTCCCAATACACCTGAACTAGAAGATAAGTCGAAGGAAACAATTATAGCAAACTGCAACACACCATCTTGGTAAGAAGAGGTGCCAAGAAATAAACATGGGGCAATAACGTACTGGAGATGGCAGCTAGTTAAGGCAAACCTAGCGACGGAAACAGAGGAGAAAGAAAGTGAGCGAAAGAAAAGCGGGGCCCGAGAGGAAATATGCGTAGAAGTGAGAAAACCGAACGAGATCAATGAGAAAGCAAAACTTAAAAAGAGAAGACCATATGTGCGAGAAAAAGAGGAGACTCCGAGCGAAGAAACACAACAATCAGAGACGTCGAGTACAAGCGCAGCCGAACCGTGTCAATTAGAGATAAATCGCCGCGCATGAAGCGAACCGTTTAACACGAGAACATACAACGAGAGAAACGACGCACATAATATATCACCAGGAGCACAGACACGAGAACACATGAAGAAAGGCTTGGGTCTGAACAAAAAAATCGACGTGATTTTCGATGTCTCAATTAATAATTTTCAAAGCAAGGTTTGGTTGGGCATAAAAAGCCAAGATTTTAAGGAAAAGGTAGGAATAAGAACTAATGCATAAGAAACTGATAGTACTACATATCGGAAAAAAAAACATCTAAAGAATACAGTTGATGACCTACAGTCAACTAATCAGTCAAATAAAGAGATTGACATAGGTAGCGAAATTGACCATAATGCTGATAATAATACCCCAGAAACAAAACCGATGAAAAATCACAAACAAATAAGAAAAGATACACCGCAGGATGATAGAATAAGAGAGATGGCGAGACTCGTAAATGCGGACTTTACTGCGCGGAGCCACACAAATAACTTTGCTAACGGAAGTCACTTACGACACAAGTTGTGTTTTCCATTGTTTAATCCTTCTTGATGGCTTAACACTCTCAACAACAAAACTAAGAAATGCCCTTCGTCAATCAAAATGGATACATGAAAGTAACAACCCAGGGAAAACAGAAAACATCCTCTGAATCGATAACACCTTCGGCGACGGGAGATGAGCTTTAATATATGCCTTAGAGTATACCAAAAATATTGGCATTCATTTTCAAGTACTCCAAATAGGATTATTTATCAGCATTTTATAGGAAATAAGGGCAGAAAATTTATACATATATATTGAAAAAATCAACACTACCAATTCCTAATAAGGGAAAACTATGGTAACAAAAGATGCCTGACCACAGGTATATCAAGCTAGCTTAACAAATTGATTTTTCCCACTCCTTATATGCACTATAATTTGTCGCCAATTTGTCGCTAATTAGTTGCGAAATAAAAAAATGTGTCGCTCTAGCCGTTTACCGACAAATAGACGTAGTGCTATCTTGATATCAAGCTGGCACTACACATAGCGTATCTCGGCACAGAAAGGGCGTAGGGAATCCACAAGGGTGTAAAAATTTGTCGCTGATTTGTCGCTCAAAGAAAGCACCATCAAATAATTTGTCACTAGTCCAGCGTCCAGCAGCCCAGCGAAAAACGTCCGGGCGGGCTCCAAGCTGGCACTACACATAGCATATCTCGGCACAGGAAGGGCGCACTATGTACTAAAGTGAGTTAATTTGTACGAAATAAAATATCTCACGACCTACTGGACCGATTCCAGCGTTTTT
>JAPYYV010011080.1:0-10979 GCA_030522625.1 Copidosoma aretas | reverse complement strand
CTACTTTTCTCACTAGATTGTCCAGCGTCGTTTGTGACTTACCACCACTTTTCTCCACCTCCTTTGCCTCCGTTGTTTTTCCGCTCCTCAACTTTGACGTTGCATCACTTTTAATTTTGTCCTTATTCATTTTAATAGCACTTAATGTCTCTCAACTTAAAGTCCCTACTTGGTATTGTCACCTCCACGGCTCCACGCACGCTGTATCCCGCCTGTTATTCTATTACCCTAACCTTAATTCACGTACCTGCACTTTTCTACTTACTTTTTGCTTACAAATTTTGTACTCCTTATAAACCTTACACAACAACTCCTTCCTTGCACTCTCAACTAATTATTCAACCCTATTATTCTATTTTTCCAGTACTAAAATACGCAATTCACGCCACTTTATACGGAGCCTCTCGCCCGCACATGCTCACTCGTACACATCCACTAAACAAGTCCATGGATTCGGAATATAATAGTATCACATTTGCACAATGGAAAAATATCTATTTATATTTATGCCTACATTTAGGGAAAAAGGTGAAGTACTATATTCTACGTACAATGTACATGAATTAAAATCGTGTATTAAACTTTAAATTTTTGTTTATAACATAAAATTACAGTATTCGTCAGAGTGAGATAATTTTTTTGTTTGATAAATAAGTTTAGTTACACTTTTAGCAAGAAAATACTTTTCATAAGCAAACTATTTTTCTTGACTAATGTAAAGATATGATTTTTCATTATTTCGGGAACGGGTGGAGCCTCGTCGAATCTCTTTTCAAGATGTCTAATCATCATAATGCTTGCAATCCCAATAAATTTTAGCGTTCACTGAACATTAAGGTAATTTACGTTTAAAATTTTTCGAGAGAGATCTTAGGTTTTTTGAATGTGACCTACGTTTTTGTATGGAGTGCTTATCGATTACTACGCTCCATGTTTATTGTTGCTACACGTAGAAATATTAGAAGACTTTCTTATGAATACAGGCGAGTAATTCTGAAAAAATAACTATGTTTATACTTGTAAAAAAGTCACTTTGAAGAAATGTTTGTGAAGGACTTAGTCACAATATCTAGAAGGTACTGTTATAGATAAGTTATCGAAACGGTTTGAATGAATGTGGAAAAACGCTGATAAAGAGATGTTAGATTCCATACTAATTGTTTGAAAATTATTGTAATTGTTTTTAAAATGGTACCCGTTAAAATTTTATACCAATGAGAAATTGAACAGAATGCATTAATAAATAACAGATCTAATCATATCAATTTAGTGGAAAGCGTATCGTAGATACGGCAATTTAACTAATAAGTTGTAAGTATAATGTCCTTCAGAGCATAGTAATATTAAAATGAAATAAAATTAAGTATTTTTATAGGCTTTTTACCGCATCTGTTTTTTGAATGAGATTCAATTCGCATTGCTTACTTCATTAAATTATATGTTTTATGCTATTTATAAAAAAAAAATTATTGTAACTTGTATAAGAGCTTTGAAAAACAGTATTCGGAAAAATTCTGATGCGAAAAAAATAACATTCTGACTCTCCAAAAAATATCCAAGTCATCAGAACGTAGGGGAATTTGTATCGACACTAACTTAGTATTTTGAGTATAGATATCATAGGAATCCACATGTATAAAATATGCAACTGCAATTAATCTAACTATGCATAAACAGTGAACAGTCTTTCAATAATCAAGCAGAAATGATCAGCAAAGTAAATTTTTCTTTAGTTGTGTATTTCAAAAATTTGACCCGTCTATGAATTTTCTCATTTTGATTGTAATTAAGCACTATAAATAATGAATGTACAAATATCATATCAGTTTAGAAGAATATTTAACGCATTTTAGTTTTTCTGTCAATGCCCAATTTTTTATAAAAAAATAACTTTGAAAGTAAAAGTATCATTATCAACTATCATGGATCTATGCTTTGACAGTCAAATAATACTTAAAACCAAAGTCGATGTGTCAGTATCATTTTCCCCTGAATCCAAATATTTTAAGTATCTCGGCATGTGCCAGGGTGCGGACGGGGGCCGATCCGCTCAAACAAGTGCGATTGACTAGCTGATATACTCATGATACTTTGACATATGAATGAGATCAAACCTATAGCGTAATGTATATCTTTTAACAATTATACGTACCATTTAAATTAAAACTAGGATAAAGCGCTAATTTTCAAAGAAAATTAACATAAGCTGGTAAATTTCAAAACATTCAAGAGTCGGCTCTCCAACATTAGCTCTTTATACATTTAAGGAGGATAAAGCGGGAGGTGCTGTATCAATTTGGGAGCATATCACTGCGAAGTTGACTGTTACGTTTGAGTCGCTAGTACTCACATAACTGTTCATAAATCATCACAAAAAAAATGTAAATTATTCATAAAGTCGTCTAGTTTCAGTTAGTTTTTGTCAAAACTTGATAACTATCTCCGTTATAACAGGAAAAATTGTATCCTAAAAATGCACATAGCACGATTGCTTTAACCAACAAAAGTCTATCTAGGGGCCCTAAGATACCAATCGATTCAGAAGTGCATATGGTTTCATTCGGTGTTTCGTTAGTTTAGGTCTTATTTTTTATTTTGCGACTCTCTCAGAAATGCAATAAATTAAAGTCGAATCAAAGTTAAAGGAAATGTATTCTGCTATCTGCAGTAAAATTTATAATCTTGTTTCTAAGATCGTTGCTTGATAAAAAATGAGAAGTCAACAAACAAGTAACCAAATAAAACCATATGCACTCCAGAATAGATTATAACCTTTAGGGCCCTTAGAACACCTGGCGATTTCAAAAGTTGTGATAAGGAATGTAAATAAATAAGATCCAAGACACGTGGTAAAGAGACAAAATTCCACGTAATTGTTTCAAAAAGTTTTTCTACTTCATATTTCGACCTCAAATTTCGTACAAAAGTTTTTAAGGGGTAATGCAACAATACTGTGGAAACAATTTTTGTGTTTTAAAACATTTATAGTTGACTTTTGTTGGTTAATCCAATCATGCCATGTACATTTGTAGGTTACAATTTTTTCTGTAATAACAGAGAAACCCGAATAACATAAAACGTTTTGAAAACGTTTTCCAAACGTTCTTAAAACGTTTTAATTTGAACTATAAACTTGCTTTTAAGTACAAAAAACAATTTTAAAACGTTTGTAAAACATTTTTTTTTTGCCCACCTGTACATTGAGCGGTAGTAGTTGAAACATTTTTAAAACGTTCGAGAAAAAATCTATTTCGGAATAAGCCTTTCAAAAATTTTAGCACTTACAAATTTTTTTTGCGTCTACAATATTAGGATAGCTCATAAAACAAATAACATAAAACAAAAAAAATTTTTTCCTCGGTTTTCGGAACCGGGATTTAAACTCGGTCCTAATAATTCCACACCTACGTGTCTTATCCACTCGGCCATTGTAGACTTGACATCGGTATAAGAATTTTCGGCCTTATAAGTTACAGCTATAAATGATGTTTGATTTATAATTTTTTTCTCCTATCTCAAAATATTAGTTAAATGAATTATACTCATGAGCACCGCTCTGGACGATGCAACTGAACGCCGCCAATCCAAATACGCTATAGTCCGTACACTCCGGACTTCGGCTCTATACCTTTAGAACGCGGTTCCATGGAGTAATGAATCCGCACACAGAACCCATTTGAGCTCATGAGAATGAGAGAAAGAGGTGTACGGAAAATACCTCTCTCTCTCTCTCTCTCTCATGAGCTCATATGGGTTCCGTATGCGGATTACGTACTCCATGAGATCGCACCCTTACTTATACACTCGTGAACTCTACGGTGTGAAATAATGCATACCTGTACATATGATGATTACAGAGTAATCTCAAATTAAATAAAACGTATATGTATGTGCATATGAATAAAAATTTGAATTTTATTTATTATGGTGTACTCTCGAGCGCATTGTACATCTGAATTGAATATATAGTGCGTGCTTATAATAACAATGTATCATTCTGTAAGAAAGATTTTTAAGTTTGAGGTCATAGGAATCAGATTTCTAGTTAAAATTAAAAATAAATAAATAAGAGTATTATAATAAAACTAAAAACAAAAATTATGTTTTATTGTATTCAGTGCTACTTATACCAATCACTAACATACACCATGCCACTTCATACACTAGTATAAGTATATTTTAACCTAAAAATTAAAACCAACCTCTTAAAAACAATAACATTCAGCACATGAGATCATCTAACACCATTCGTCTACTCGCGTACTTATTATTATTCACTGTAAATAACTTATTTTATTAAACATATTGTTCTTACCGTAAGTCGTCTTAACAACACGAACAGAAAACACAAGTGTGCGTATAAGCTAGCCAAAACTAAACTGATACAAGAGCGAGTATAAAGTGCATACAAAGAGCTGCGACCTGCGACTGTGTATATGTAAACGGCGCAAAGTAGACGAGAGTATAAGTATATACATAGGTTTAGAGCTGGAGTCCGGACTATAGCGTATTTAGATTTGCAACGTTAAGTTTCATCGTCCAGAGCGGTGATCATGAGCGTCGCGAGAGACGATGCTTGTGTGCAGGCTGCCAGGCAGTGGAAGAGGGCATTGTCTATATAGATGCAGTGCTTCCCCTCCCATATACCTGACTCGTTCGTTCCGTGGGCATGATAAATCTCTTGCACCATTTCTGATGATCTCAAACATGGCAGTGCGTTCGCGCACGCCATGACTTCATCCAGATCCTGCAGTAGCACTGCAGTAGATCCTACTGTATTACTCAATAAAAAATCAATCACGCGGATTAGGCTGCCATTTTGGATTTCGAAGCAAACAAATAATTCTTCACATATTGCTTTTAAAAGAATGATCTATGACTTTTCATTTAAGCTTTTGTTGACCTTAATCTGCGTAATATAGGGAGTTTTGCAATCGTTTTATTAACAAAAAAAGGTGTGTGTCTCGTGGTTTAGGCAGCCATATTGAGACCAAACTTTTTTTTTTTTTTTAATTACCAAGCAGCTCCTGAAATAGAAGGAAGAAGCTACATTCTTGCCTTTATAAGCTTTAAAAAACCTAGTCAATTTTTGAAAAGCATGGGGTCTGCATAGACACATGGAATAATTTATATGTATATATAAGGGATTCCACGTCAAACCATACAATCAAAACAAATTTTTGGTCACAAAGATTGGTAATAGATAGTACTTAGTGAGACTAGAACTCACTCACAATTGAAGCCTTCTAGAGTTACGTGACTGGCATCAGTGGATAATTAAATTCACGTTTAAGGCCTAAACCTGCGAATTTTGTAGATAAAAACAAAACGAAAAAGTACATGATTTTGTGTATTTTTTAACAAATCGTTGAAAGATATTCTAGAAATTATAGAGGTAGTTTAATCCGTCATTTTAAAGTTTGAAATAACAAATAATTTTTTTGGTAGGGTTAGCTGGTTTTTTTAGAGAACTTTTTATATAAACTTTTATTGAAATTTTGGTTTGGAATAGGCATAATGCAAGTTTCGACGCTAAATATCGCTAAGGGTTAAAATACCCGTATCTAAGCATCTTTCTCTTACGCATTTAAAATTTTGTTTCACAAGAAACATAATTTTAAATGTATATCGGCGTGCTGACTCGGACGAAGCGCTAAAATCTAAAAAAGAAATGTCACTTGTAAATTTTTGATTATGTGCATAATTTTTGCGCAAAAAATTAATGAAAGTACTTGGCCAGAACATTACAAAAAATGGCCCTTGGTCGTACTCTCTGAATCTTTAGGTGCTGGTAGTATTTAATGCGTGGATGAAAAGTCCTAGTGGTTGCTAAGTTGTAAAAATTCATTTACTCGAGATATCGCCCCCAACGGTGCATTATCCCATGAGGACTTCCAGGTTAGTACGATTATCTGTATGTTACCTTGTTTAAGACTGTACATATTATTTGTTAGTAAGTGTCAGTGGGTTGTGTGGGTGACGTGTGTATATGTGTGTGTTTGTGAGGTGTGTGTGCGTGTGTGTATGCGTATTGCGTATGTGCTGTGTCTTTGGAGAATATGTGTGTAGTTTGTTTTTTGAGTGTGAGTATAAAGTGTGTGTAAAGTGTTCGTGTCGGTGTGTGTAGTGTGGGTGTGTGTGAGTGGGGAGGGGGATGTATTTATAGCGTCCGAGTGGAGATTGTGTGTACATATACAATATGTGCTAGTACAGTGCCATTACATAAAGTTGCCGCATTGCTATGACTAAGAAAAAAGTGACGTTAGAGGCAGTCAATCAACGGTTCGCAGTAAGTATTAACTTAAAAAATAAACAATCGAACAAAAACGCAGCTTTTAGGATACAAGCGAGGAATAAGTAAGGAATACAGAGTAGAATTTGGATAAACTCAAGATTTTTTTTAGACTAAAGACATACACGGCTATGGAAAATAGGGAAGCAAAAGGCCGAAGCAGAAATAAAAAGAGGAGCATTGGTCATTACATCTTTACCGGAACGTATACCGCATACCCAACGTATTTATAGAAATAGATATACCTATCAGTATTATATTTGTGCTTACAGCACATGGCTGTCTAGAGTAAGGCTACCTATTCACTGTGCGCATAAGAACAACTAGCGCACTTGTGGCATCTATTTAAAACGTAAGCCTTGCATTCTTCGATACACACAACGTAAAACGAAAAAAAATTGTTTATTACGATTTATTAAAGTAATATAGGGCCATGCTACGATTCTTGTAAGATAATATAACTTATTCGCTTTGTTATAATCAATATGTAAAGACAATCTCGTACGAGTACGATTCGAGAATATTAATATCACCTGATATTCACTCGATATTCACCTAATTTTTACATGATCATCATTGGTAAAAATCATGCCAAATTGTCAAGTGAATCTCAGCTGATTATTATCTGACACTCAGCAACCAGGTAGCTATACAGCTCTTAGCAAGGTTGTGCTTTAGTATATGAGTAAATGAGTTATAGACATGGTGTGAAGTAAATAGAATGGTTGGATTGGTCTGCTCTATAATGGAAAACTTTAAGAAAATTATTTTTGCAGAATAACTGTTTGAATATTCAAAAGCAACGCTGTGCGGCTAGCCCTCAAAGATATAAAGTACTGCATAGTGTATACATAAAATTAATACAGTACCACAATAATAATTCCATTGAAAACTTCGCTTGCTCCTCACATATTCCTCGCTTATATGTTTAAAGTTGCGTTTTTTGTTCGTTCCTTTATTTTTTAAGTAACTACTGGGAACCATCATTTGACTGCCTATAACATCACTTTTCTCTTCGTGATAACGATGCGGGAAATTCATGTAATGGCACCGTAATAGCGCATAATATATTGTATATGTACATACGATATCCACTAGTACCCCATAAATAGACTCCCTCCCTATTCACACACACACCCACACTACATCTAAGCACATACTACACACACTTCATACCCGCACTTCACATACAAACCACACACGCACTACACACACGTTCCCTATAGAAATATCACACATGCACAACACTTACACACACATTCGTTAAACACACACACACACACAAGCAGACACACACACATACGTCATCCACACACACAACAGACGCTCACTACCAAATATTGTGTACAGATTTGAACATGGTAACGTATACATAAGTGTATCGTAATACCTTTGAAGTCCTCATGGGGTAATATACTTTTGAGGGACAATAACTGGAGTAAATAAATCTTTACAACTTAGCGGCCACAGCGACTTTTTATCCGCGCATTGAATACTACCAGAATCCAAAGTTTCAGGAAGTTTGACGGAGTGCCATTTTCCGTAATTTTCTGGCCAGGTCCTTTTATTAATTTTTTGCGCAAAAACTATGCTCACAATCAAAAGTTTACAAGTAACCCTTTTTCCTTAGAATTCAACGCTGCATATAACAAACTTTTTTTTTATAGCTTAATTCATTTAATTTCGAATTATGGTCCGCTATATTGGTTCCACCATTTTAATTATTTAAATTTACATTTAATATTTCGAGTCAGCACCTCTAAATAAACTCGAAATCATTTTTTTTATAAGAAATAATTTGTATATGCGCAAGAGAAAAATGCTCACATACAGTTATTTCAACCTTCAGCGCCGTCTAGCGCCGAAACTTGCATCATGTCTATTCTAAACGAATATTTTTATAAAAGTAGATGTGGAAAGCTTAAAAAAAATTTTCTGAACGGGCGTACATAACCAAAAAAATTATTTAAACTTTCTAAACTTTGACTGAGATTTTTATATTTTTTTTTCAGCTTAAAAATTCGCAAGTTTAAGCCTTGAACAAAATTTGAATTTTTGAATTGCCACTGACGCTAGTTACGTGACTCTAGAAGGCTCAAATTTCGGGTGAGTTCTAGTCTCACAAAATACTATAGATTACCATACTTTTTAATCAAAAATTTTGGTTGACTGTACACTCATCATGATGTTGTTGATAAGTCTTCTAGAGTTGCAAATTCCAGTCGAGATTTCTTGCATTGATATAATTTGTTATTTATGTGAATGTTTCTGAAAAAACATTAAAGAAAAGTATATTCTATCTACATTATATGAAAATTTTAATATTCAACAAAAAGTTTTATGCAGTAATGGATTTTGCTTTTTTTCTTAATAAAAAGAAAATTTAATAAAAACAAAATAATTAATTATGATAAGGTTTGATTGTCCTAACGTGATATGTATTGAAAACAATTACAAAAAAGTTATGATATGATGTTTCTGTACAAAAAAAAAAAATTTGAAGTATTTAATATATTAATAAATAACATGAAGTTTTCTTTTATTCGAAAATTTTCCTCCAGACAACATTTTCAATTTCTAATTTGTTTTCAGATTGCATTTGAATATAAATTTTATTTTTATGCTTACATCTTGAAAATGCGACATACAATTGTCCATGGGAAAATAAATGTTTCCTAAGGTATAATCCTAATGCATCAAAACTTTGACCTTGGGATTTATTGATGGTCATAGAGAACGCTAACCTGAATAGAAATTGTTTTCTGTACAATATAAAGGGCGATGACAAAGAATATTCTGTATTAATTGTTTTAATTGTTATTTGAGGTATAAATACTCTGTTCCTTTTTTTGTCTTCTGATTATTTCAGCTTCTATGTTATATTTCAATTTTTTTTTTTAATTTTTAATTAAGTACCGTTACAAAGTTCTTCAGATATATTTAAATTTCTTGTTAACATAACGACAGCATGAATTTTTAAATTTAATTTATGTGGTGGAAGACCTCCTCGAATACTATTCAAATACTCTGTAGGAAAATTTATGTAAATTTTATCGTCTGTTTTATCTACTTCTTCATGAGTTGCATAATCAATACTATAGTGGGTAACTATCTTTCCTGTCATATTACTCAAAAATGTTGTGTTTAAAAAATGTGTGTATTCATTATTCGATGTTAGTATAACTCTACTTGATGCGCAATCATCAATTTTATTAAAAACTTTGGAACCTACATCATTTGTTTTCCATTTGAAAGAAATGTTTAAAGTTTCAATTTTGCCTAATCCTATATCCAATAATAACGACGAAAATTTGTATCTATAGAACGTATATTAGTTTTTAAATAAAAAATGCAAAATAGTAGCCAAAGATTTAAATATTTTATCGTACCTTCAATGATGTTAATTATATTCCCGTTTTTGACTAGTGGTAAAATTTGACGAAAATCTCCACACATAATTATTATTTTATTCCCAAAAGGTTTTTTATTATCTGACAAATCTCTCAAAGTTCTATCAACTATTTCTAATGGTTTTTTAGGAATCATAGACGCTTTATCCCAAATAATTACTTTAACTTCACGTAACTTTATTTTATCTGATTCGAACAGGAGGAATGCACTTTCAATAGTGCTTAAATCTAGGGGAAGTCTAAAAGTTCTGTAAGTAGTCATTCCTTTTAAAAGTAAAATAGAAGCGATTCCTTTTCAAGCCATGGTTATAATTTTTTCTCCAATTGATAAGAAGTAACAAATTAATGTCTCGCAAATAAATGTTTTGCCGGATCCACCGAGACCATCAATAAAAATTTTTTTTTTTTCAAATTTTATTATTTTACGAAAAATAATATTTTGATCATTGCTTAATTTTGAAAACATTTCATTATATTTGGGATTACATAATAAAGTTTTATTGTTGTCACTGTCAGAATTTTTTTTATCGATTCTATCGGTCCTGGTAAATTAAAATATTTACAAGACATGTTTGCAAACTTGAAAATTTCGTTTAAGTGTAATAAAGCTTTATTTTCGTCATTTTTACAATGTTTTAAAAAAAATTCAGGTATTAGTTCCAAATAATGTTGCCTAAAAAATTTTCAGACATAACAAACCATGCAAAAAATTTTCGAAGTGGAAAAGGTAGTATAACGTTACACGCTTCTTAAAAAATAATATTGATTTGAGAATCATGTTCTAGTAATCCCATAGAAATAGCTGTTTCTTAAAAAGTCTCGTAAGTTATGTTTTTAACAGTTTTTAAGTATGTGAAAGGTGCTTTACCTGCTACTTCATTTAATATTAATTTTAAAAAAACCGTTCCTGATCTGTTGGAGAAACTGCAATTAATCTCCCTATTTTTGTACTTTTTCTAGAACGTTTTCGTATGAATATCTTACTATATATACATAGTTCTTACTATGCATGTATAATGATAAGGAATAAAAATCAACCGCCACTGTTAACCCCCGCCCCCCTAAAATCATGGGTGAATTCGTTATACTTTCACGTGTTTCGAGTAATCGTCATTTGTTTGTGCCCCCCCTAACCCCCCCTCACCCCACTCTAGCAACCCCTCAAAAAATCGATCTTTTTCTCCGTGATTATACGTAAAAATCATTTTTTCAATTTTTCGTTGGCCCCCCCCCCCCCCCCCCCCCCCCCCCCCCCCCCTCCCCCCCCCCCCCCCCGA
>JAPYYV010011079.1:0-16550 GCA_030522625.1 Copidosoma aretas | reverse complement strand
GGCTTACTCCCCCCCCCCCCTGCTTCCGCTGCTCCACCCCGCTTCTTCCGAGCTTCCCCCAGACTCCACCAAAAAATGATTTTCTGTTTTATCGTGAATTTTGCCTCCACTATTAGTTTCTAGCCCCAACAAATGTTTTTCTGTTTCATCGAAAATTTTAACTCCACTATTAGTTTTTTAGATATTAACAATTGTAACACTTTTTATAAATTTTTGATTTGGAAAATTGTATTAAAGTATACAATTTTAGTCCAATTTAAATAAGTTATTGAAAGAACACTCCTCAAAATATAGAACATCACTGTGTACGCAATTTTGTATGCAAAACCATATATCATTACGTACGGTATTACGTATGGCAATACATAATGGGTTTTAGATTGGTACTGCCATACGTAATTTCATGTGGAAAAACATAGAATTACAAGTTCATGTTGAAAAATTTTTGTCACATCTGGTTGCTGATTGGTTGATAATCAGTTTGTTCCAAAATAATCTGGTTTCTCTCAGATAATCATCTTTACTAAAAGAATAACAGTCATGCCTAATATCAAAGTAAGACAAAGTATAGTATACCGGGCGTATGCATGGAGAGCAATACTTATGTGAAAAAGTGTTTGTTTCAATATTATATTAAAAGACATTAATCATGATCGGAGGTTGTGAAATAAGCTGCGAAAATGATTCCTCAAAAGGAAACATGATATATAAAGTCCTCACTTATAACGTGTGTTAGTTTTCAGCACGGATAAAAAAGGCTTTATTTTTCAACAAATGCTAGGGATGCTATTAAATTTTTTTAAATAATTATTGAATTATTTTAAAAAATTTGTCTTCGTAATAATTACTTATTAAAAAAAAAAATTCTAATTGCTTAATGAATTACACTAATTACAGTAAAATATTTTATAGATTATTTTATAAATCAGAAGTCACTGTCTCAAATTATCTAATGTCGTTGTTTTAGGTGCCTAGCGTATAAAAGTGAGAAAACATATGCAGAAAGACTTGGATAAATAAAGTACAAAAAAAAAGTGGACGTAAAAAAAAAGAAAATTATAATTTTTAGTAATAAAGAAGTAATAGAAACAGAACCATTCAAATTTAGAATGGATGCATTGGATGATTAAAACTAGGACATAAACCTGGAAATGTGGTTCTCAACAAAAAAATCTCGTTGCACGGAGAAAAAACGACAGGTAGGGAGCAAAGGACAGTCAAAGCAGTTTTATGCTTGAGCAAAAGAGATAAAGTAGAATGTTTGAATCAGAGATTATTTTTCATGGATTACATTATAAAAATTATATTGCACTAACGTAGCGAAGACTTAAGTGTAAAAGTAAAAAAAAAATTGTAGAAAAAAAGATGGTAGATTAAAAATGTAAAGTTAGGTTTAAATGCAAAGACACAAGAGTATATATAAAGATTAATGGCGGGTAGGGTAGGCATGGATTTGGGAATAGAAAAGAAAAGAAAAAGGAAATAAAACAGATTTAGATTTAAAATAGCATGTAGAGGTTAAAAGCAATTGCATCAGGATATATATAAGAGATAGAGGCGGGTAGGGTTCTTCTAGAAAAAGGCATAAGAAAAAAAAAGAAACTTACTCTTTGCGAATAATAAAAATGGAAAAAAACATATGGCATTTTTTAAGCGTAATAGAAGAATTAGCAGAGACTAAATAATTAAACTACACAAGATAGGCAAAGAATAGATAGCAGTATATTGAAAATTAATGGATGCCAAAACGATAGGACTTATAAAAAGAGTAGCGAAGGAAAATAAACTTGAGAAAATCAAACATAATTTTACAAAGAAAAGGAACACTTACAGAAAAACTATAAGGATCAGGAAATACAGAAAAATTATATGGTTATCAACAACTCTATCATCCGTTAAATATAAAAAAAAAAAGAATAAAAAAGTAAGAAAAAAATATAACAAAGAGAAAAACATATGAGTAAGTTTAAAAGTTCTTGAGTGATCGACGGTAGTCTACAATGAAAGAAGAAAAAAATCATGAAGCACATATTGATATCTTAAGAGGAAGAAAAAAAGCGAAATAGATAATAATAATAATATCAGTCAGAAATACAGGATTAAAAGATAATGGAGAGATACGCACAAGGGAGATGATTTAAATGGATGCATAATTTATTTATGTAGATAAATAAGGCACTAGAAAATAAAGATCTAAAATTTAATGATATGTTATGCGTTATGAATTATAATATTTTGTCAATAATAAGAGAAATTCTTACATATTGAAGTATGTTTAACCACTTACGTAATATATTCTTTTGAAAATAAAATTTTTTTCGATTAAGGGGATATACACTTTTAATAGTTGTGAAACAAAAAGAAGAATCGTAGAAGTATATAAAAATGAATAAAAGGAATTAAAAAAAAATTTTTGAAAAGTAAATATATAAATAATAGATAAGAATTTTACGATGACATCTTTTGATGAACCTATATCTATAATCGATTCTAAAATGTTCAAAAATATCCCAAAAAAAGGCTCATCACTGTATCTGTAAAGACAGAAAATTGCATATGTAATAATGTTTACCATAAATAGGAAATAGAATCATTATTTATATTCAATACGTCACAATTATTTGATAAATTAGTGAACGTAATCCATGTATTGACTATATTTTCTCGAATTTTAAGCGAATTTTTGTGAGATCACTTTTGGTTATCTATGATTGTACGCAGTAATACCAACGAACTTCGAAAATAACTGTTACAAATCAATTTATGTAATATTTATGAATAGAATAAGCTTTCATAAATATTGAAATTGAAAGTATTATGTTACAAATATTTAACACAATTTTTTTTGCCAAAGTTATTTAGGAGTTATTAGTATAAGGCTCGAAAGTGTACCGATTAAGTAACTTTTCAAGTGTTACTAGGCGTTGCTCTATTCATTTTTTCTTTAATAAATAGAATCTATCTCTATAATTTTATTGAAATCAGTGGGATTTGTTATTTTACGTATTTGATCTAGGACAATGTTTACCAGTAAGCGTGCGTGCTACCTAAAAGGAGTTGTAACCAAGTTTCTAATTTATACCTATTTTTGTAAGAATATACTCAACGATTTTTCAGTATAAAAAAAGCTATAAATTTTTTTCAATCTTCCAAAGCGATTATTGTTTAAGCGGAGTTAAAAAATAACAGATTAATTTTTTTGTAAACGTACTACCCAACATTTTGTAAATACATTACTTTCAAAATCGTTCTATAGCGCTTAACTCATACTAAAAATCGTTTACTTTTAGAGGCACACTCCTAATTTATATGCAAAGTAACTTTTTTTTGGCATATGCAACTCCTTGCAGTCTTAGAAAATAATATAAAAAGTCTTCGTCTAGAAATTGTGCTGAACAAAAACTGTGTGATATTTTAATCCTCAAAAATTTACAGATCCTACCATTTCCAGCAAAAATTGAAATGAGTAAAGCTTCGAAGGGTAGCAACATAGAAACCTATCTTCGAGATTAAACTAAAGCTTAAATTAAATCCTTCAAATTATACTTTTATTTTTTTCAATTTTTGTCTTTGTTCCAAAGTTACAGTCCATAAAAGATTGAGGGATCACACTATTACGAGGTACATAAAGTGTAAATAGTGTTTTTCAGTAAGTGCTTTAATTTGTTACGTAAAAATAAAGCATCTTACGGAAAAGGGTAAAACATTTTATGCTTAAAATAAGCGAAAGAATACAGTTATAATGATTAAATACCAAAAAGTAAAAGTTTTTATATCGCTGTTACTGATTAGTTACTAATATAAAAAGGTATATCTTTAAAATGGCTCCAGTGCCTAGTCCCGTACCTAGTAGGTGCATAAGCAGTGTTAAGCAAGCGGTTGTGTTAATCCTGCTGGAATATACGCAATTGCTTACTCATCATAACTCAAATGAATAAAAATATTCCCCAGTTGATGCAGTTTCTTACAGTTTCAGTAAAAATCTTCAACTCATTCTTGTTCAAGCAGAAAACAATGATAACCTTAAAATGCACGGAATGCACTACTTCAATCGAGAAAAGTCTGTTACAAATTATTAAAATCCCAAATTTTTTTCAATAGTATTGTTTCATCACCCCTTTATAGCAATTTTACAAAGTTTTAAATTAATATATTGAGAAGAGAAGATTCCAGGTGCAATTTCGTGAAACAGTCGAGAGCCACCACGTGATTGTTTGTTTACGTTTTTATTTATAACTTTAAAAATCGAATGTTAATCTCGAAGCTCTAAAGTGTTAATTGATTCTATGTCTTATAAGCTTCCGTTTGATATCTGATTTGCTTTGATGGTATTTTTTAGTTTACAGTAATCAGAGGATATGGGTTATAAATTTGAAGAATGTAATTTCTGCTTCTGTGAAACAAGTGTAAACGAGAGTAGCAACAATATTTTTTTATCCTGATCAGCTGATCGGTTACAAATAAAAAACACAATCCAAGAAAATCGGATAACAAACAAAAGCTTATGAGACGTAGAATCGATTAGCACTTTAGGGCTCCGAGATCAACGTTTGATTTTTAAAGTTATAAATGTAAATGTAAACAAAAAAACACTTGGTGGCTCCATCCTATTCTACGAAATTGCGTCTGGAATCTTTTGTTTTCAATATTTTGATTTAAAACTTAGTAATGATATTATGTAGGGGTGATGTAACAATACTGTTGAAAAATATTTGGGATTTGAACAGACTTTTCTCGATTGCATTTGTGCATTCCGTGCATTGTTTCCTGATTAATCTAAAACGACATTAAGATTTTTACAAAAATTCTAAGAAACTTGTTTGTTTCCTGAACACAATGCTATAAAATTTTCTAAATTGCTCAACATCTGAAATGTTACACAAGAGTCACTTTTTAGATTTTTTCGTATCAGTCTGACTAAAAATCGAAATCTGTCTCAAGTATTAAAGAAATAAATTATTGGAACTGAAGGGTACCTCTAACAACTGAGTAAGCTAATGGGTTTCTGGGTTGCTATAATGTAACCTCTTATCATTATATGAGCGTATGTTATTACATAGGCTCACGAGGTAAACAAAGTGACGAAATAAAGTCGAAACTTTTATTTTAGAGTCGAAAAAATAGTTTAGAAATTTTTGAATGTTTGAAATACGTTTATCGAATCAAATAAAGTGTTTAGAACATTATTGGGGGTGTCGTATTATTATTAAATAAATAGTTTTTTTTTTCTAACATAAAATGAATGGATGACTTAATCAATTCAAAAAGACAGTATAAAAATATGGATCCCTCACCACACTGATACAAATTAGTTTCGATGTATTATAATTTAAAAATAAAACAATAACTAAGATAAAAAAGCTTGTTCTTACCATGGGCGCAAAGTGCGGCAGAGCCTTTGTGCCCTTGGGCCGCACTTTGGGCCCTTGAAATCATTTTGTGCCCACGGGCAGAGGAGTTTTTGTGGCCCTCTGGGCCCTAAGTACTTTTATGCCTTAGGGCACAAAGTGATTTCGCGGGCCCAAAGTGTGCCCATGGGCACAAAATTGCACTTTGTGCCCTGGGTAAGAGGGCACAAAATTGCACTTTGTGCCCTGGGTAAGAAAAACGTCGTTCCTACCTTGGGCACAAACATATAAAAACCCCGCCCTTCGGGCGTGATTTTTTTAATTTGTGCCCATGGTAGGAAATCTACTAGTTTGTAGAGATAAGTATTTCCATAGTCGGTGTCACCATCCTTGGGGCACACTGTATACAGTCCCTTTAGTTCAAATAAGAACCAATTAAAAAATTGTCAAGTTTTAGTATACAAAATGTAGCCCTATAGAAATTTTCGTGTCTTTTACATGCTAGTTATATGTCACATTTATTTTATTTGAATTTATAGTAGGGAGCCTCTATATTTGTTTGAAAATGGTTCTTAAACTCTTATGTCCAAAGCCAAATAAAAAGCATATTGGATTATACAGAAATACTATTTAATCTAAAGTTCTTAGGTTATTTCACCATACAGTTCAGTTGTGTTAATATTTATTTTGGGAAATCAATCGTAATTTAGGTTTATAATTAAAAATTTATTATATTCTTACCAAAAAGTATTTGGTTAAACCGGTGTCAAATTCAACCGGTAATTCTTATATCCTATTTGTTGTGTTTTACACTTGAAGGCACAGTCTTTACTTATGCTTTTAAAATTTTCAAGCGTTATAAATTCTATGTGGTAAAAAGCAGTCTACGGGAGCAAAGATCAATATCAAGCCTATGACCTGAAATTCTATTGGAATTTATTTGCCTCGCCTGGTTAAATAGTGCCAAAATTATGTTAGATACTAATGCGACATAGCTGTGCAATACATTTTATATGAACGTATCGGCTTAAGCCAAACGTTTATTTCACGATTATCCTTTGATATAAAAAATTAAGCTAACAGAAACATATCAGCGTTCTCGCCGATTAATTATTTTACTTTATCCTTTGATATAAAAAAACAATTTAATATAAACCTATCGACTTTAGCCAATTGGTTATTTCATGAATA
This sequence comes from Copidosoma aretas, assembly GCA_030522625.1. NCBI lineage: Eukaryota > Metazoa > Arthropoda > Insecta > Hymenoptera > Encyrtidae > Copidosoma > Copidosoma aretas. The sequence goes on along the minus strand of JAPYYV010011079.1, from coordinate 10,011 downwards.
ATGTTGATAAATATTACTGTTATGAGTACTTTTAGTACTAAGTTCGAATATATATCAATTTCTGAAGTGTACCACCTGGACAGTGTCTCCAACAAGTAATGACACCTGGGCATCCAGTTAAGTGTCTGGAAGTGAAAATATATTTAACTTTCTGGAGCACACCACCTGGACAGCGTCTCCAACAAGTAATGACACGTAGACACCCAGTTAAGCTTATAGAAGTAAGAATATGTTTAACTTACGGGAGCGCACCACCTGGACAGCGTCTCCAACAAGTAATGACACCTGGAAATCCAGTTAAGTGTCTAGAAGTAACAATATGCTTAACTCCTTTAAGCGTATCACCTGGACAGCGTCTCCAGCAATTAATGACACTTGGACACCCAGTTAAGTGTCTACAAGTAAAAATATGTTTATCATTCTGGAGCGTACCACCTTGACAGCGTCTACAACAAGTAATGCCACCTGGACATCCAGTTGAGTGTCTAGGAGTGGAAATATGTCTTTCTTCCTGGAGCGCACCACCTGGACAGCGACACCAGCTAATAATGACACCTGGATATCCAGTTGAGTATCAAGAAATTAAATTTTATCTTAGTTCTTGTACTGCATAATCTGCATTAACCGTTTTTAAGTTATTATCACCGTTACTCATGAAAGAATTCTAGAAAAAAAAAGTACAGCAAATTGTACTCTATTATAATAAATCTTTAAACAACTTCATCAAAAAGTTGTTATTTGACAAATCGAGAAAGATATAATACAGAAATACTACCTCCTTTACGGATACATAATGGAAACAAATGAAAAACAATAAAAATCTATGTTTGATTTTGAAATTTAGTTCACCCTGTAAAGACCAATAAATATTTATAATTTCTCTGCTATCAAAATTGGTTTTAGCACAACTTTATCAATACCAATGGAAACAAGTAAAAAAGTTATGTAAAACACCGCATAAAACCTCACAGACATAAAACTTCTATGTAATTTTATGCAGAAATACGGGTGCACATAGACATCACAATCGGTTAAGATGATTTTTGTATTGATCCTTATTTGACTGCAATACTAGGGATGATCGATACATACATAAATACACAAGCTATCGTTGGCTCAGTGATTGGAGAACAAGCCTCGAAAACAACGCTGCTGAAGGGATCGTAGATTTAAATCCTGCTCAGATTACTCAGTTGATTTTGTGATCTGGCTCGAGATAAGATCTCATAACTCCACCTAAAAATCCGACATTCCTACTCTTTCATAATTATAACTACCAGTAGCATTATTCTGCTATAAAAGCGGTAATGTATACAAGGCATATGATTTCTGCACAATAATTGCAGCTACGTGATGTATTGTATTTGCGATTATACTGCTATACTCTAAGAATACACACTTACATTGTTATACAATGTACACAAATTTCTGTAAGCACTAGTGCTAATGTTCAACAAGTGATGTACATCATTGTGTGAGAACTACATTCGAATAAAGTGAGTGCAATCATCTTAGATGGTAGTCGCATACTATAAAATAAGAAAATGAAAAATAATATGGATACACGATCATCTATATAGACATTCCAATAAGTACACAGTGTACGTCAACGACAGTGATACCGCTTGCGGGAACCATGAATCAAAAACAAATTCAATATGATATTCTTATCTATGTGTACTTTGTTTTTCAGCTGTAATAAGGAATAAGACTACTATCTCAAAAGGAATCGTCGGTATAAAAGAAAAAGATGTCTATTTTGCTACATCCAATAAAACAGAGGCTTTCGTCAAAACGTGACGAGAAAGAAGGCTATGTCCAAACAGCGACTGAAAAGGGGACGATATTTAAAACATGACAAAAAAGGGGGTAAATTATTTCGCTAAAAAAGGGGGTAATCTCGGTTGAGTTACAAAAGAGGGGGCTATTTTAGAAAATAAGGGCTAAAAGTGCTGGAAAACACCATTTTTACATCAATGCGTTCCTTTACCGTAAAATATTTGGTGCTAAAAAATTACTACCTTTAATTCGAAAATAATCTAACCCTTGTTGAATATAGCGTAATTACTTGTATAATGCATAAAATTACAAATGATTTAAAACATTATTGTTACCGAGTGTAGTGTTATCGTCCCAAGTGTGATATTAAAAGCCCAAAATGAATTATAATACATCACTGGTTGTGCTAATTATAGATCGACAAGTGTATCATTTTCCTAAATTCAAAGGAAATAATGAGTCCCTCTGTATATACAGTAATATTACAAATTCCGTCTGAACTCAAGTTTTTTGGGTAATTTTACGTAATTAAGGAGGTTGACTACCATATAAAATTAACAGTGAGCTTTTAACACAACTTTGAATACAAGTTGAAAATTATATAAAAAATTTTCTCACAAAGTTACATGACCTTAGGGGTTGTACGCAAATGCCGTGGACAGTTTTACGGGGGGGGTCTGTTGAATCATACGGATATTCACGCTGGGAGAGGGGGGGGGGGGGGGGCAGGCAATAAGTTTACGTATGACAGAACACTCTTTTTTTCACTCTAAAACATTAGCTTTTAAATTATTTTTACCTAATAGTTGCAAGATACAAACATTTTTTTTTATTTGGAGCCTGCTTTTTAAATCCCACCTAGCTTTTCGTGAATTGAGGCATTCTTCGATCAACATTGCTAAATACGGTTTTACTCAGCGCTGCTTACATTATAAGATGCAAAATTTCAAAAGAACCGTTTCTTAAATGATATATGTAAAGAGGACGTTGACTCACTGAGTAAAGTTTATTCACACTTGTAGCGAATTTTGAAAATAGAATATCAGGCACTGAATCACCTTCTCTAACAAATATATGAAGCCTGCAAGTGCGTATTACAATCAGAGACTGTTGTACGACTGGTACTGCCCTTCGCTACAAAAAGAAGTAATTAGGAGAATATGTTTAATTAGTGGAATTTATTTTGCTTCGAAGAATTCAGTTGATTATCACAGGTAAAAGTTAGTGCATTTATTTTTAGATTTTAACTAAAAGTCTAATATTTTTAATTAATATTTGTAAATTTTAGAAAAAGTATTCATTTGCAAGAAGATAAATATAATGTATCGCGAGTGCGTCCTTTACAGGTTATTTCTGAACGACCTCGAGAATTTCTGTGAGCATAATCTGAAAAGAATATAGAGTAGATCGATCGAGAGTCGGTGGATGTAAATCCTATCATAGAGATATAACCATAGAGTAAACAAGGGCCCCAATCTTACATTAAAGGCAGAGAATGAGATGGATGCCCCATCGTTCTCTCTGTCTCTTTCTAGCTGAGCACCGTGATTGGCTGGCGAATATGGGGGGTATATAGTGGGTTACAGTGCAGAGAGGGGAGCGAGGGGTGAGAGGAATGAAAACTGCAAACGACTTATAAGAGTCATTAGGCATCTGCTGCATTATATGTTATTAAAGACAGTATTGCATACTGACAGTTTTTTTACAGTTATTCATAGCTGCAAACTATTATTAATGAACAGCTGTAAATTTGAATTGCAATATAAAGCAACGTTTTCAATGGAAAGAGGCTTACTCTTCTCTGAACAAACATAGTTTTTACTTGTAAGATTATTTATTCTAACCTCGATAATTTTTATTCCTTTTCACTTAGTTTGTAATAAGTTAATATAACTGACCAGGTTTCCCAAGGATGTTGATTTAAGAAGAAAATGGCTGCGTATTCTTAATTTACCCACATCTCTCGATGTAAGATCAAAACTTATATGCAGTGACCACTTCGGTAAAGACAGTTTTCATGAGGCTGAAGGGTGAAGTAGAAGAAGGTTGCTGACATGAGCACTTCTACTTGCATTTGGAGATAAGGGGAAAACTATCTTGTTCGAACATAGTTATGTAAAACATAATCAGTCTTATGTGGTACTCAGCCCATATGCGTTACAAGACTTGTCAGCAATCGTCACATCCGAACAGACACAACGAGCTGCTAAAGAGGGTACTCATGCATTTTTTGATAGTACCAGTAATAAATTGCAATGTGCTCCTACTCTTGGTGGTGTTCGGAATGAAACAAGAAGTTCTGTGCAGTCAGAAGCACTAACACTCACATGTAAAAGTGAAAATGATTGTCTGTAGCATGGTTGTCTGGAAAACTATACAAGTACTGTGAACTCATCTACAACTCCCACCACACACTACATTGCGGCTGCTAAAAAAACAAGTCATGCAATTTGTGATGACTTAGGTGACTCACTGCCTAGTGATCAAGGTCATGCTGATATTTTAAATTCTGCTGTAAATAATCAAGAAAATGTTTTGGGAGATTTTACAGCTGTAGCAAACTCTGCAATAGAAAGTAAAGGAACTGTTCCATAAAATTCTACCTCATCAATCGATCTTATACACGCTGAATGTAACTCAAAAAAAGGTAATGGATATTTTATACATTTCCATGTTTTTTACACTTTCAATGTTTCTGAAGTAAATAATGTTATTGCAGAAAACAAACTTTCGAAAGTAACAGTGAACCAAAAAGGATTAGATTCATGGATGGATTTAAAACGCACTACTTATCAAGGTCACAATTCATATATAATGAGGGATGGAACTTGTTTCTGCTTTATAAAAAAGTGCAAGACAGAAAAATTGCTGCAGCCCATAGTTAAATCTCACGGCACAAAAAAAGTCAACGGTTTGACTAATGTGATTTGAAATTTAGAAATTACTATGGAGAACTGTGCAGCAAATTTTTTAACGGTTGTGTGAAGGAATCGTTTTAAAAATACTTATACATTAGAGTTTTAATAAATTCGATTAACAATAAATTTATATTATAAAGATTTTTTAAATTTTTATTAAGATTAGGGACTCATTTCTTTAGTTCATTTTTGGTTTTTTAATGTTTTTTTTAACCATAATGTTTTTTACTTTTTGGTTTGACGGAAAAAAATTTTTGCATGATAATATATTATTGTTGTATAAAAGACGACAAGACAACACTAATTTCGTAAAGGATGATTGTCCTAATCAAAGATTACTGTCTGTCGTACAGTAAACATATGAATGACCACTTTTGATTTTCAAGTTGATAAATAAATATACTACAAAAAGGGAATAATACCAATTGGTTTTTCACTACCTAATAAAGTGACATTCATACAAATAGCCGAGACGATCCACCCACAATTTTTTTCTACATTGGTTTTGTTTATCTTCAATACCGTATGTTTATTTAAGTCGTGAATATTTACAATACTTTCAATCCACTAACTTTGATTCTATGTTATTTATTGACTTTGTAGGAGTTACCGGCACATGTTGAAGAATTGATTATGAAAATGAAAACTTCAAAATACGCTACTCTTTTTCCTCCAAACTTACAAAGTTTTGCACGTATGTTGCACTTTCACTCACCTTCTGCCTACAATGCAGTCAGGAATTCATTTTTGAAATTTCTGCCAGCGGTTCAAAAACTCAACAGGTGGTTGAAAACAGAAGATTTTATACAATGCATATCGTATGAAATTATTAATAGAATAAGTGATCTAGTACAAAAAGAAAAGGAGAAAGGCCGGACGTTGGTTTTTAATTTGACCTTCGACGAAATGAGCATCAAGCAGCACAAGGAGTGGGACAAAATTACACATTCGCGGAAAGGACTAGTAGATTGTGGGGGTCAACTATCACAGGTGGATTCAGATGGTGATACAAAAACAGCTTTTAAAGCTTTCGTTCTCGTTTTGGTGAGTATCAATGGGGGGCTCAAAGCCGCAGTCACACACTACCTTATTAATTCGCTTACTGCTGACGAAAAGGCCACTCTTCTAAAAGATTCACTATCGTTCCTGGGAGAAAAACAGATTGGAGTAATAAGCATTACGTTTGATGGCGACCCTGCCCACAAAACCGCTTGTGAAATTTTAGGAGTTAATTTGAACTATAACAACAAAAATTTTAAACCATATTTCAAAATCAAACTACTTCAGAACCTGTATACATATTTTACGTCCTGTGCCATTACTGAAACTTCCTTGAAACTCTGTCAAAATTATTTTGCCTTAAAAGGACCTATTATATTTGATAAACAGAACATCATTGACTGGCAATACATTATTAATTTTAATGATATACAAATGAGCGAAAAGTTACACTGCACCAACAAAATCAGCAATAGACATGAAAATTTTACGAATGAGAAGATCAAAGTCTCTCTCGCTGCGCACGTTCTAAGTAGAAGTACGGCTGTAGCCTTACAATTTCTGGAAAGTGAATCGCATAACCTTAAATTTTTTAGCTCTGGAGCTACTGCTGATTTTAGTGAGAATATTAACGAGATGTTTGATTTTTAAACGTTCGTAGTAAATTTAATAGAAACCCTATTCGATTACCAATATTGCAAGAATCACTATAAGCAGTTCGAAAAAAGATTGATGAACTAATAGAATATGTAAAAAAGTTAGAGTTTTCCAAACCTGTGAGAAAAAGTAAGAAAAGTTCAGAAATAACGTACAGAAACATATTAGTTTTACAGAGTAGACTAGTAAGAACAGGTTTTATGGGATTTGTAATTCCTCTCACAAATTAATACAATCTTTCTTTTGATTTATTTTACAAAAAATATTCGCATTACATAGTAAGTTATAAGCTCAGCCAGGACCATGTAAAGTGGTTTTTCTCACTTACAAGGAGTATGAATGGTCACAATAATAATCTAACAACAATACAGTTTTTATCTGCATACAAGAAACTTACTTTTAACAAAATACCATGTGCAACATCTAGTTCTGCTAACTGCTCACCTTTGCATAAGACTCTTTTGTTGTCAAAGGAGGAAAGTATTAATAAAATTTCACAAAGTAAGAAAGAAACATATTTTAACACTGACGAGACAGTAAAAGATAAATCTAAGGCTAGTCAAGCTTTACCATCAATACCCTAACCAATTTTTTCGGTTGATATTAAAAATTATTTTCTTAATCATAGCTACCTTTTGGATCATGACTATATTACATAAAAATATTGGACATCTAATGAGTATGCTCATGAGATAACAGCTTATATAGCACGAGCTGTGATGCACGTTCTTAGACAAAAAATTCATTTTTATCAATGCCTGCAGTTAAAAGTTGGATGCACTAGTCATAACAAAAGTAAACTGACAAATACGAGGGACTAGGGGGGTTTGAATTTTGCGTCAAATGATGTACACAATATTTGTAAAGTAACAGAGAAGGGCATCAGACAACATAGTAATCTTTTCATAAAAACTGTTTTTACTCAAATAGCTATTGAAACACTGAACTCTTTGGCAAGACATGTTTTTAACGATAATCACTATTTGAAACAAGAAGCATTAATGGATCACATGTCACAATGAATTTTATTATTCATAGGTCAATAGATTGATATTTAAATGGCACGTGAATCAAAACTTGCAAATGATGAAAAAAATCGAGTCCGCATGCGAAATAATATGATTACTATTTTTAATGGGCAATAATATATCTAATATGTGTAAGTGATAGTTATTAAATATGTTCAATACAATTATCAGACTGATATGAACTTTTTTATATACTGCATACATCTTACTGTATTCTTTGATTTAACTGTACTTCATTCATCCATAAAATTTTGAATGTATAGAAATGTACTACGTGAATTTAGTTGCAATATTTTTATTCTCTTTTTTGAAATCACATTTAGCGTAATGGTTTAATTATCTGTTTCTTTCATTTTCAAAATTCCCCGCCTGTACCACAATCAAAACAATGCCTAGACGACAAGAGCCAATCACAGCTCAGCAAGACAGAGGGAACGATCGGACATCCATCTCTCGCGTTGCGTTTGTCGCTTCCACTTACAGGCATTCATACCCCTTGTTCACTCCATGGTTATATCTCTATGGATCCTACAGAGATTCTCGAGGAACTAACGTCAGCTCCTATACCCATGCGTGCATGGGGATAGTGCATTATCAGAGGCAATAAAGCTTGGGTAGCTGAAGGAGTTCTGTTCGTTGAGGATGTTTAAGATATTTTTTAACAAACTAAGCTAAATATTTATATTAATACTTATTATGACTGACGTTATGTGCTTCGTTTAAATAATTATCACTGTAAAATAATAAAAACATTAAAATATTTCAATATTTAATAGGTATAAGTTATTAGATACATCATTTACAATCTTCTTTCGAAAAATTATAAAAAAAGTAAGTCAACGTAACGTTGGGGGGAGGGGGGTGAATTTCTGACTTACACAAAGTCCACACAGGGTGGGTCGAAAAATCGAAAAAATCGTCCACGGCATTTGGCTACAATTCCTTATTTCTAACATTGATACACAAAGAAGTTCCGCCCCCTGCGTGCTTCGCGCGCCAACGTTCGAAATTAAATAAGAACTAATTATTTTCAAGATTTTTGCGGGAAAAAAATCAAGTGATTATATGATTTCAAACATACAGTTAAAATCTTACCGAAATTCACAAATTAAAATCACTTTCTATCAATTTCTCAAGATCTCATTTTCAAATTTACCCGCTCCTGGCCAGTCCCAACCAATAATGGAACGAATGCCAAAGCTTCAGTCACGTGACAAACAAACATTCATCATAAGATAGGACGCACGCACGTATTTCTAACCAGGCCCGGATTAAGAATTTCAGGGTGCCCGGGGCTATTTGTATTAAAGATGCCTTTTTGTGCCCGGTGGCCCCCTCCGGGGGCCTTCAATTTCCCTGGAGCCCGAGGCTGCAGCCCGCTCTAGCCCCCCTGAATCCGGGCGTGTTTCTAGCCCAAAAGGTTTACCTCTCTCTTAGACCCCCACCAAAGGTAGTCAACCTTCTCAATTGATGTCATTTTAGAATCGCTTAATTTTACAGCAGTAAATAGCGCTCTTTTCCGTTAATTAATAGAGATACCCCCTTTTCGCGAACAAGATTGTCCACTTTTTCGTTAATCAAGTAAAAAGCCCCCTTTTTTGAGAATAAGACCCCTTTCTTGCCCAATTTTCCCTTTTTTAGCCCCTTTTTAGTCGCGTTTCGAACGGCTCTCTTTTTAGTTGCTGAATCGAGATAGCCCCTTTTATTCTGTATACTGACGTCATGATAGAAGGTCCGTAAAGTTTTAGTTTTTTTAATTGTATTAAATTAATTTTCTAGCAGTGACATAAAAACAAAACTTCCAACTTTTTTTTGAGAAACAAGTAGAAATTACATTTAAATCCCTTTTTACACATGTGTATGTATGAAATCTGGTGATATAATTATATATATAAATATCAAACTGCACTAAATAAGTACGAGATGGTAGTTTAGCAATCCTAAGTTATTTTTACTTTACCACGATCGAGATCAGGAAGTTCAAAATAAATATTAATTAGGACAAATGTTCTTAATTTACCGCAGTTGAACACAATTCAGCTTACATCGTACTTTTTTTACTTGGACCCCTCCTTTTTTGCTACAAACCCAAGGCATTTCATTTATGTCACTGCCATTGCTGTCTTCTCTGAATATCTCAGCTTTGATATTATAAGCTCTTTTAAGTAGGATCTGACAGTGCAAGACCTTTTACTAGACGGCCACGGAAGTGAGCAAAAAAAAAATATGCTTATGATATTGCGAAATCATCTTGGGAAACCGTACCGGATAAAAAAATCAGCACACATCCCAAAAAATAAAAATAAATACAATTGATGAGCTGCGTCCACTACATTCAATTTACTGGACCAGGTTACAGATGCGTCGCACTATGTTCCAAAACGGTAAAATCCTTACAAAACCTTATAACTCGAGACTGTATTATCCGATCAAGACGTTTTTTTTAAAATAAAGCTTATTTAATAGGGTTTACAGGAAAACTATTAAAAATTCTGGTAATTGCGATCCTAACCTTCAAATTGGGTAACAGAAGCCAATAAGTAAGATTAAGACCGAGGCCGGCTGTAGGTTTGTGTCAAAACGAAGGTCCAAAGACCAAGGAAGATTCTTTCAAGATTTATTTTTCACGT
>JAPYYV010011078.1:0-10980 GCA_030522625.1 Copidosoma aretas | reverse complement strand
ATTATATTAAACATTTTTTTATTTTTATGACAGAATTTCATGGTTTACAGTGTTTTTTTTTAGGTTAGGTAAAGTTCTGACAATGTTTTCTATAATTTTTCTCTATCACGCATTAACATACCTTTATTTTCCAAAAAAAATCATCGGTCTAGCTATTTTCGTTCGAGAGATATTAGGTTTTGATGAAAAAAAAGTCGGAATTTCCCACTGTGTGGCGCACAGTGGGGCAAAAGTGAGTTTTTTCATTCAAACGCACTTTCTGAAGTCAATTTATATCGCATCAAAATCTTTCTTTTTTTTTTTTAATTTCGTCAGAAAAGTACCTATTGATTTCTTTTTCTTGATTTATTAGTTAAGACCTCATTTTTTAGTTATTTTGCACATAACCTCAAAAAAATCTAATTAGATACAACTCATTTATCATATTGATTCAATCACGATGAGAAACATAAATTTTTGCATGCGAGGGTTTTTTTGGTCACTGGTTATATATTTTTATTCAAACGTGAATCTTAAGATGGCGGAATCAAAATGGCGGCCGAACAGAAACTTGTTCACTTAATAATCACCGAAATCTATAAAAAATTATAAGTAGGGGTTTTTGAGGTCATTGATCGTTGATTTGTCATTAAATCCATTAAATTCATTATGGCTGATCAAATTTGGCGGATGAAATTTTTGTAATATATGAAAAAACTCTTTTAAAAACCGATATTTGATAAATTTTAATGATACTTACAACGTATTACCTGCCTAAAAAGATAAAACTGATCTTAATGCAGTCACGTTTCTGTCTTATTTACAACCTGAGTTTTTAGTTATCTTCTGTATAACCTAAAAATAATTATCTTTTTTTCACATTTGTTTATTAAGTTACCGTAATTACGATAAAAATTATGAAAATGTTTTTATTTTGAGTTTTTCGAACATTGCTAATTAGAATTCTGTCTTGGATGTGGGATAAAAAATAACGTAATAGATCGATAAGGGCTGAGACAGCTAGGAAAACATGGCAAATCGAAATAAAAAAAGCACAATAATATAGCATAGCGTATATCATGACTTTATATAACGTGGAATAGTCTTGATATACAAACTGACGATATTTTATTGTTCGGGTTTTTCTGTAGTAATCCAGGTACATCAAAAGATAATTTTGCTTAAAAGGAAAATAAACCTGAATTTAATAGAGTCCGCCTTAACTTAGACCAGTAGGTGTATTACACTATCATTAAGTATATAACTGATACACAGAACAATCATTATAAGAAGTCAATAAAACAAAACAAAATTTTTTTTTTTTTTATTAATCTATAAAAATACTTATCTACTTTTTTGGTATTTTAATTATTAAATTATTCTAGAATACCAATTGTAAGGTATTTCTTAAACTATTACAAAAAATGATTCCGCCCAATTAGATGAGCTACTCTGAACTTAATATATTGGAAGACAATGAGTAACGCTCAAAATATTGATGTATTTTTCAACAGTTTTGTTGGTCAATATAAAAGATTTTTGTCACCTTACAGATTTCTTCTGCCAATTTTAATCACACATCCGACATTAAACTGCAATTAGCGATATTCGAAAAACTCAAAATAAAAACATTTTCATAATTTTTATCGTAATTACGGTATTAATAAACAAATATAAAAGAAAGATGATTATTTTAAGGTTTTACAGAAGATAACTAAAAACTAAGGTTGTAAATAAGAGAGAAACGTTACTGCATTGAGATCAGTTTTATCTTTTTAGGCAGTTAGTACGTTGTAAGTAGCATCAAAATTGATCAAATATCGGTTTTCAAAATAATTTTTTCGTTTATTACAAACATTTCTTCCGCCATATTTGATCAGCCATATTGAATTTTATGGATTTTATGACAAATCTACGAATAATGACCTCAAAAACTCTTACTCATAATTTTTATAGATTTCAGTGATTTTTAAGCAAACAACTTTTTTTTCGGCCGCCATTTCAATGCCGCCATCTTGAAATTTATGTTTGACTAAAAATATATAACCAGTGACCTTAAAAACCCTTGCATGCAAAAATTTATGTGTTTTACATCGTGATTGAATCGATATGATAAATGAGTTGTATCTGATTAGATTTTTTCGAGGTTATGTGCAAAATAACTTAAAAATGAGTTCTTAACTAAAAAATCGAGGCAGAGAAATCGATAGGACATTTTCTGCCGGAAATTAAAAAAAAAAGGTCTTGATGCGATATAAGTTGACTTCAGAAAATGCATTTGAATAAAAAAAACTTACTTTTGCCCCACTGTGCGGCACGGGCGTATACTCTCGGATATTGTACGACAGTTATATCCAATGGGATGGCCAGCACCGATTATAGTCGCTGCCAAGCTTATTTTGCAAAAACTATGTATGCTTGGTGCTAAATGAGATGATGCGGTTCTAGAGAGTGTAGCTAAGTATTGAAGAGATTTCGTCTATCATATTCCTGATATTGAAGGTAGTAGGGTTCTCGACACTTTGGAATTCGATCCACGTCACGTCGGTTTGGGACATAGGTGTCTTTTGTGACGCTTCAGAACGGGTTTGTGCAAATTGTGTGTACATAGTCGATCCTGCTGGATGCCAGTCTCGGTTAATTGTAGTAAAATCTATGGTTGCATTCGTAAAAGTGGTCAGTCTTCCTCAGTTGGAACTCTGCGGAGCGGTTCTGTTGGTCAAGCTCGTAAAATACGTATTGTCGGGTGTGGTAAGGGAGCCTTCACGTGATGTACGCTGATCAGATTCGCAGGTGGTTCTAGCATGGATTTAATGACACCCCTCTCATTTGAAGTCCTTTGTCACGAATCAAACGAGCGATATCTTGACTGGTATACCAGAGGCTATTTGGTTTCACGTAAAATTTGCTGACAATCCTAACCATTTTCCTACTCGATGTCAGATACAGACATCATTGAAGGGTTGTTAAGTGTGGTGGCAGGGGCCTGCATGGTTGCGACGCCGGGAGGATGAGTGGTCTGAGTCGAGAATCTGTGTTACAGGTAATACTCAGTTTAAAGCATGTAAAACAGCCTGTCATTTGATTGCCGTGAAGAATTTTAGAGATATTTTGGATCGATTTGAGGGTATATCTTCTTGGAAAGGGTCTATAGGAACTGTTGATCGCATTTTTAGATTTGTTGATCAGCATCGCAAGCCTCTGGAATTGGAAAAAGAGTATTACTTGACAGCTGCAGAGAGAGAAAGGGCTCGAGTGGCAATTTCAAGATTAGTTTAGTAGGTTTTTTTTTGCTAATAAGTTTGCTAAATTAGAAAGTAGGCCAGTCTTGTCCAGGTGAAGCTTGATCTACCGTTTATTTCCTCATGTTGAATATAGCGGTTTATTAAGCGTGGGAGGTCATCTACGGAACTCCTTTTTGTCACTACAAGAGACGCATCTAATCATTTTACCGTCCAACACTTAGATTACTGAGTTGCTGATGAGATACGCACACTCAGTGACAATGCACTATGGTTCTCCCTTAGTACAGTCTTTTCTACCTCGGAGATACTGGGTGGTGCGAAGTCGTAATTTCATCCAAAAGATAGTTCGAAGTTGCGATCGTTGTACTCGTTTCTTTGCAGAGTCTATTCAACAGCAAATGGGACTACTGCCTGTAGTCAGAACGTGATCTGCACGACTGCTTTCGAATACCTGACAGGACTACGCAGGGCCGTTTTGGATTCGATCATCACCAGGTAGAGGTCAAAAGGCGTACAAGGGATACGTAGCAGTGTTTGTGTGTATGGTCACTAAAGCCATTCATCTTAAGGTTGTGTCAGAGCTTACCACAGCGGTATTTATGTCTGCGTTTCGTCGGTTTGTCTGACGTGGGGAGCTACCGAGTACAATATTTTCTGACCATGGAACCAACTTCCTAGGGGCAGCGGCCGAGCTGAAGCGATTGTTTTTGCGCACTTTTGCATTTAGTCGAGAAGTCGCATTGGAGTTGGGTACTCAGGGTGAATCGTGGTCCTTTATCCCTCCACGGGCCTCTAATTTCGGGGGATTATAGGAGTCAGAAGTTAAATCCGTAAAAAGACAACTTAAACGGGTGATAGGTGACGTTAAACTGACATTCGAGGAATTTTCAACGGTTTTATCTCAAATCAAAGCTTTTCTTAACTCTTGCCTCCTACTAGTCCCTGACTCAGACTCACCGGAGGTGCGCCCTCTTACGCCTGGTTATTTCTTAATTGGAGCCCCATCGCTTTCGGTGCCCGAGCCCTGCAATGCATCTTATGAGAAATATTCAGTGTATTCTAGATGTTTAATCATGGTGCAGATCTTGCCTTTTTGGGTGCGTTGGCATAAGGAAGTGTTGTTACAGATGAAGCAACGGGCCAAGTGGTTGAAACCCAATTATTAACTACATGCCGAAGATGTCATTATAATCAAGGACATAGTGTTACCCCCGATTCGCTGGCCACTGGCCAGAGTTACTACGCTGCATACTGGTTCTGACGGACTTCATCGAGTCGCTACGGTAAAAACAGCGAATGCTGAACTTACTCGCTTAACGAGTAAACTAATATAGTTCCCGTCTAACCATGATTTTTCCGTTGGGACATATGAGTTGCGCATGGCGAGCAGTGGCGCACCAGAGACGGTTAAGACTGATTAGATTTACTAGATTTGTTTGTCAGTTGAGAAATTTAGTTAAAGCATTATTTGATTATTTGTTATGTTGCAGAACCCGTACAAAATGTTGCGAAGCGTTATAATGTAACTTTTGATTTTAACTTCATACTGCTAGTTATATCACGTTTGCTTTTTGTTTGTATTGATTTCATTGGTATTTTATAAGTATGAAGTGAACTGTTTGCTTGAATTACCGGAGACGATGCAAACTTTGCGATTGGATCGTGGCAGGCCGTATGTTGGCGACGTTGGCTCTGTTTGGATGTAGGAGCGCGTCGCGTCGGTGTAATATGTGTGTCTAAACAGGCTAAGCGAGGCTCTAGAGTGTATGCATGATGTAAGTAGAAGAGGTGTGTTACCGCGATACTGTCCAACAGATCCGAGTACGCCTATTGGACTAATAGGCATACTCATCTAAACATTGCCCATGTTGAAGTGTAAGCCAATGAAAATAGGCAAATAGATTTAACATTAGTTGAACAATAGAAGTGCTCTAAGCATAGCTAGTGCAACGATCCTGATTAAAAATAACTGTTCATTGTAGAAACTATTTATAAAATAGGTAATGAATAAAATCTAGAAAATATGTACGATGTTACACATACCAATGGGTGTAATTTAATGATTATATGACCACTATTTTATCAGTTTAAGAGACAGTTTTATTCCTTTTCTGTACAAAATTTATATTCACCTTTAAGTTATATATCAATTCCTATATGTTGCAATGCTTTTTTATAAAAAACAATGAATAATATACAACTCATTCGTGTACATAGATGAACACAATTTTTAACATTAAAAAACATAACATTTTAATTCTATTTGAAAATCCGAAGTAGTATTTCAAAGTCTTAGCGGAACTCGCTACTTGTCTTATTTTATCATAAGTCTTTTCTTCTTTCATAACATGCCTTAAGAGGACGTGGGAGTAAACTTCTCAACTTTACAAATTCGAATTCATCGTTCCATACTTTCCTGCTCTATTACCCTACTAAAGTACATGAAACTTTGAGTATCGCCTTCTAATTATTAGTTCTAGCACGCTCAACTCTCAAAACTATAAAAATAATTCAAAAATGTTATAAATTTTAGTGTTGGCAAACATTTTTGGCGGCAAGTCAACCTCGATTTCAAACTTTGTTATTGTTTACACAATAGTATTTCATATGGCAAAAAAATGACTTGAGCGCGCTAGCGTAATATTCAAACAATGTAATAC
This sequence comes from Copidosoma aretas, assembly GCA_030522625.1. Taxonomy (NCBI): domain Eukaryota; kingdom Metazoa; phylum Arthropoda; class Insecta; order Hymenoptera; family Encyrtidae; genus Copidosoma; species Copidosoma aretas. The sequence continues at coordinate 5,096 of JAPYYV010011078.1, read as the reverse complement.
AAACTTTTTTGCTTAAATTTTATTAGTCAATTTTGAAAAAAGCTTGGAACGGACAATGTCAAGTGATTGTTTTTATTGATAAAAGATTATAATATGTATGGGTTAGGCTAGGTTCCTCAGTCTCAGCCGAACAGAAATCTTGTTGAAGTGGTCGGGAGGCCCTCTTGAGGATACCTAACCAGCCTACAGAGGGCCTACGGGGGCAATGTAACGTTAAGTACGGGAGGTCCTCTTTAGGTATCCTCAATAGCCTAGCTTAACCTTATGTAAAATGCATATATATAGATATATATGTCATTAGAGCCTATTATCAAAACATTGTTTTTTTAAGTTCTTTTCAGCGATAGGATTGTCAAAGAAACATTTAGTATTGAAATAATGGCCGTTAAGTATTTTAACGAAATCAAAGAGCAAAGCAGCACCATTTATTGAAACGAACTAGAGTGGATGAGGAGATAATTACTTCCGACTCTAAAACGAATCATGACACTCATAAAGATAACAATCAAGACTGTGTGTATAAAGTTTTTATTTCAGATAATACTACAGAAATTAATAATACCAGTAATGAAGAAGTAGATTCACTTATTTAGCATTGCCTAAATTCTTCAGTTATACTCAATTTTGTCTCTTCTGTTATGGCCTGGCTCAGACAGTCGACTCTATCGATTGAAATCGATTCCCAACGCGCGAAGATACAAATTTAATTTTGCCTGTGAATAAACCGATAAATAATAACAGTAGCAATGGAATAATAATACTAATAGCCATAACGAAATAACAACAGTACTAATACTAATGATCATAAGAATACGATAATAATAATAGTAATAAACTATACCTCAGAACCGTAAAACCAATGGCAAAACAGCGCAACTAAAAACATAGAAACGCGAAACATAACCATAAAACCGACGGTTGAAGTAGCACAACTAAAGCCGTAAATCCAGTAGACACAAGCAAGTATATCCCAAGATGCGGGTATGCGGGTATGTAAGCATGCGGGCATGTGGGCAGGGTACACGAGGATGCCGCTATTCGGGCATATCGATACATGGATATGATGGCATACGGGATGCAGGTATGCGGGCATGCGGGCAGGGTACGCGAGGATGCCGGTATTCGGGCATATGGATACATTGATATGCTGGCATACAGGATGCGGGTATTTGGGCATACGGGTATGTGGGTATGCTGGTAGGTAGGTACACGGGTATACGGGCATATGCACCTATAAAAGGAGACCAGAAAGATGCTTTTGCAGATTGAGTACTGAGCTCTCAGACAGTACGCATCGTCCGAGTGGCCTGATCGCCAATTGTCGAACTCCGGACTCCCTGCAGAAGTTCATTTCGACTCTGAATCTCTACTCAACTCCAACATCATCGCCGAGGTCTGCATCTAGGAATCTGTGAACGATACAGCCACGACATCTCCAGGACGACGGCCGCGTACTTCAGCACTTTGCCAGGCAACGAAGCCACGACCTTGACCAGTCAACGAGGAGGATACCTACCCGATCGACGCCTGGGCGCTACCAAGCCCTCTTCGAGACATCGATGCGCCAATATGCATTGACGTAGGCCCCGATCATAACAAATTTGGTAACAGCGGTGGGATTGCTTGGGGGTCGTCCACCGGAACTTCTTCTGAAGCACTCAAGTCTGGTGAGCCTGTGAAAGGCCTCCTGGACATCATTATCACGGCTGACAACGGTTTGCTGAGACAGCTGCGCAACTGGTTGCGCAACCACCTCCTGGGGCCTCTGCTGCCGTGGTTTACGAGGCAACCGCACCTACCTCGACGAGGATCTCTCCGACCCAGATCACGACATTTGTGGCACGAACGTCTGCTCCGAGGTCATCGCCAAGTCGTCACTCTCTGCCGCGCCTTTCAGTGGTATACCAGGCTACGACCCAGAGGAGCGCTACGACGTCGTCGCTCGGAGTGGCTGGTGTCCGAGTAGCGGCTGAGAGATATAACTGCAGCATCGATAAGACAGTTTCACTAAGTACCCTAGTGTATAAGGCATTTTATTTTTGCGTATTTGCGTTAAAAGGTGATAATATTAAGTAAAATATCAAGCTCGTGGGCAGTAGAACCCGCAAACAGTCCGAACAATTTTGAAGACTCTAGCGATACAAGTATGACTGACAATGATCCGCTCACCTTGCGCAACAATAATGGTTCTATTTCTCTTAACTCGTTCAAATCCAGTTTCGATAAAAATTCATTTTCTAGTGAAATTAATAATGATAATACAATTTATAAAAACATGAACGATATAAGTAAAATAATTCCTGAATTTAACGGATACAACATTTTAGTTGCGCAATTTATTCGTAAATGCAAGAAAATCAAAGCGTTTGTAAACCCTATGGAGAAGGATTTCTTTTTGCAACTAATTGAATCCAAAATTACTGGTAATGCTCGCACGCATATCCAATACAAAGATTTTGACACCTTAGATCAACTATTTTCCGAATTAAAATCGCTTTTTGCTCCTTCTCAGAGTTTGATTCAAATACAAGCCGAGTTATCACAGATCGTTCAAAATCCTTAAGAACCCGCTGTCAATTTTGGAACCAGAGTTACATCGCTTTTACAGCGTGCTTTAGAATCAATAAATAAAAATACACCACCTTCCGCTATCTAAGGCATGAGCCAATGAGCCATTAGTGCCGCTGTGGAGTGATTCTCTCTCGGGTTAAAAAACGATATTGCGACCCAGTCAATAGGAAAGAAACTTATCACTCTCGATGAAGCTATTAAAGAAGCCCTTAAGGCTGAATACATTGCACGAGAGAGACTAGATTTGCACAAGGCGATTTTCGACAACAACCAAACAAATAATATTAACGATTTAAAAAGAGCCTATTGTCACACTATTCGAGATACCGATACGCGCTCTAGATGTTATCAGTGTGGGGAGCCTGGCCATTTTGACCAAGAGTGTCCGCGGAGGGGAGTGAAAAGAGAGAGGCGCGATGACTACCAGTCTGTAAATAATGCTTTAACTTATGCCCCTGATCCTTTCCCTAATAGTGCCAACAGTGCTCGAGGTCCTCCAAATAATTTTAATATTTGAAGCTCTTCGGATAAATTTTGTAACTTTTGTAAACGCCGAGGAGATAACCTCGAAAATTGTTGGACCTATCCTCGATACCAACAACAAAACCAACGGCCAACCACGACTTTAAACTCCCAAGTGGCTCTTTAACCGAACTTTTTGGCGGGCCACCAACCGAATCCAGAACCACCCAAGCCCGAGCCATTATTGCTTTTGGTAGAGCAAATAAATTCACAATCCCAACAGTCGTCTTAAAAAGTCCCGACTTACAGCCTGGCGAGCCCAAATTCCTTATTGACACTGGATCGGAACCTAACATTGTCAAACCTTGTGCATTGAAACCCTACGTTTAAGTGTATTGTTATTCAAAAAAAGAACTACCAGGAATCAGTCCAGAGCTTGTCCAGACTTTGGGTTGGATAAATCTGCCGTACGACAATGTTCAGATTAAACTGTACGTGGTTTCTGACTCTTTTCCGATAGAAACCAACGGCATATTGGGTATTGAATTTTTAGAACAGCAACAGGCTACCCTTTCTTTCCCAAATCAAAATGTACATTTCGGATTAGCGAAAACTATTGAATTCTCCCGTCACCCTAAAATTTTTCTCCCCGCTCGAACAAAAACCTTATACAAATTAAATGTAAGCGACATTAATAAAATCGATGGGTACGTCCCCTCGTTGCCCGCTGGTCCCGGATTATATAAAGGAGAGTGCTTGGTGAGGAATGCCAACGGTCAGGCTCAACTGTTTATTTTTAACACTACCACAGAAAACATAAATTTAACCGTACCTCCTATAACCTTGGAAGAATTTGATGGAACTATTATCCCAGTAAGATCCATCAAAGGAATAGACGAGCAGCGAGCAGACGAAATCCGGGAAAATAGAATAAACGCTATAAAAGACTTGTTAAAAATCGATAACCTAAATGAAGAGGAGAAGGAGAATACATTTTTCTTTATAAAAAAATTCCCGTTTCAGTTGAACCTTCCTGGGCATAAATTAAGTAAAACTTCCATAGTATCACACAAAATACCCACGACTGATGATGTACCTATAAAAGTTAAACAGTATAGGCACCCCCCTCACCTCCATGATGAAATTCAGAGGCAAGTTAAAGACTTATTAATTAACGATATATTAGAAGAATCAAACTTGAGAAATTGTTAAAATTAATGGGTAGACTGAAAACCGCTGGATTAACCTTGCAACAAATGTTTATTTTTGAGAAAAGAAGTAGGTTATCTAGGTCACATAATTTCAGAAGGAGAAGTCAGACCAGATCCCGACAAACTCAAGGCCGTCTCTCATTTCCCCAACCAAGAAGTCAAAAGAATATTAAACAATTTTTGGGTCTAATCGGGTATTACCGCCGGTTCATACCCGCCTTCGCAAAATTGGCCTTGCCACTCAATATGTTGCTTAAAAAGGATGCTCAATTTTTATGGGCTGAGCAACAGGATATCGTTTTCAAAAAATTTAAAGAATTACTCTGTTTGCAACCACTTTTACAGTACCCTGATTTCAGCCATCCATTTATTGTAACTACCGACGCATCCAATTACGCGCTCTGCGCCGTATTACGTCAAGCGGTAATTGGCCGTGATCTGCCGATAGCTTATGCCTCCAGGCCTTTGAGAGACGCCGAATTAAATTACAGTACGACGGAAAAAGAAGTACTTGCTATAGTTTTTGCCGTGAATTATTTCCGACCTTATTTGTACAGAAGGAAGTTCACCCCAGTAACCGATCATCACCCTCTGGTTTGGTTGAACTCCGTGAAGGACCCGGTTTCTCGACTAGCTAGATGGAAAATAAGACTAAGTCAATACGATTATGATATTGTTTATAAAGCTGGACGAGTAAATTCTAATGCAGACGCGCTTTCGCGGAATCCGGTCCGGGACGGAAGTGAGATATTGGAAGAGCTTGAGTTGAAAAAAGTATTTTCGATACGCAATGACGTTAAGGATGAATTGATAAAACAACCTGGACTGCGGGAGAGAGAATTAAAGGGGGGG
>JAPYYV010011077.1:0-10981 GCA_030522625.1 Copidosoma aretas | reverse complement strand
CAAATGTGAGAAAACGTGAACGGGACACGAGCCCGTAACGCTAATTTAGCCCCTTTTTTTCGTCTAGAACTAAGACAGTGCATTTTTATGATCTGATTTCTGTCGTACGGTCAGCAGACCGACAGTCTTTATTATTTAGAGAAGTTTTCGGAACGAAACCTTCTTTCGTGACGTTGTAATCGACTGGGACATGTAATAGACCATTATTGGTAGAATGATCCATACATGTTTGTTTTTAATAAATGTGTATTTGAAACAAATAAATATTCACATAAAAAATTATGGAAAACACTATATATTTATTTAGTTTGAATAAATATTAAGTAAACTTATGTGACGAAGTTTTTGAATTAACGAAACAATTTATTTGTCTGTATTCATATAAATGACTAATTTAAACAAAATAAACATTTACCCATAAGCATTAAAGTACGTAAGGTATTAGTTCAACTAATCATCTATTTTGATTAATCAAATATTTCTTCATGAAACTGATAAAAACTTAAATATCTCCTAATAAATATTTATTCGATTTAAATAGATGTATATTTAAAACGGATAAATATTTACATCGGATCTCATCGAAAACACTAAAGATTTAATCTGTTTGAATAAATATTTAGTTAACTCGTATAGCGAATTTTTTTTAATAACCAAACGATTTATTTGTTTGTATTCATATCAATGACTTATTCAATTCAAACAAACATATTTTCTGATGCATTAAATTATGTTTTGTATTGGTCCAACTAAACAGTTATGTAAATCAAATAAATATTTCTTCAGAAAACTTAAGTGTCGGTAAAATTTCTGTTAATTAAAAAATATTTGATTCAAATAAATATTTTTACCAATTATCATAAAAAAAATAAATATTTCTATGGTTTGAATAAATATTTTGTTTACTCGCATAACGAATTTTTTGAATTGACTTAATGATTTATTTGTTGTTACATAAAATATTTATATGATTTAATTAAACACTTATATGAATTTATGAAAAATAAATATTTCATCCAACAAAGTAATGGTTTGGTCAATACAGATAAACCAATATCAAACCAAACAAATACTTATTTGATTTGAATATTTCGAATTCAAATAAATGCACTTATGTGAATTTACGACATTTTCTTTTCAGTGTAGGTATATATAAAAGCTAGTGTTCGTAAGTGTGTCTCATATAAGTTGTTCGCCTGTTAGTAAGTCCATCGGCTGTCGTATAAATGTAAGAACATTCTGCGTGTTGAAGCAGATGATGGATCGTAAAAAATTCAATCGTTATTGAACAAAAGCTTTACGTCCACACAGTGTTTATGTGGCTACTGGCGACGATTTTAGCACGTCATTCATGAAACCTCAATGGTGTTGTGGAAGTCTATGAAAAGTGAGTGTAGACTGACTAGAACATAATTTATAATTTATAACCATACGCAGCTTAGTAATGTTGTAAAGGAATTACATGCTGAAAATAGGCATTTCATTAGTTTTTTGCAATTTTTGATGTGGCTCACCATAAGAAATAATCTAAAGACATACGTTTTAAATGTAATACTTCTGTTTTACAAGATGCAATAATAGCATAGACGATTTAATAATTAAACCATGATAAAAATCGCACTTGAAAATTATCACGTTACTTTTTAAGTTATGTTAAACGTCTGTTTTCTTGAAAAAATTCCACTTCTAGACAAACACCTAAAGTATACTAATGAATTTTTCTAAATCGATCTGGCAGTTAAAACGCGAAGAAACTTATGTGTTACCATATTTTTCAACATGCCCCACCATAAGAAACAATTTTGAAGAATACTGTTTAAATGTATCTTTTAATGTTCTACCAGGAACAAAAATAATATTGGCCGTTGGAATATTCTAAAATGGTCAAACGAACTAAAAAAAGGCCATTCATCGTTTTTTTTTTTGCATTTTTCGACATGGCCCACCATAAAACAAAATCCGTGAAAATACGTTTTTTATGTATTTTTAATGTTCTATCAGATAAAAAAATGATATTAACCGCTTTGAAATTGGAACATAGTTAAATTTCCGTTTAAAAGTGAGAACGCTATTTTTTTTTAGGTTAAGTTAACCATCAATTTTTTTTCGGAAAAATTTCACTTTGTAGGCAATCACCAAGAGCACATATCTGAATTTTTCAAGTAAATACGGTAGTTAGACCGCGAGAAAAAAGCAAGGTAAAAAACGCAGTCTTTGGGCATCTAGAGCCTTAGCAAAAATTTAGGCTCTAGGACCTGGTCAAGCCTTTATTTTTGTTGTCAACAAACACTTTTTTACCCTAAAAATACAAAAAAATGAGGACATTCACCAATATTAACCGAGAATCCGCTCACTAGAATCTACCGCAACCCAAGGACTACTTAAAAAATAGTCAAAACAAAAAAATAACAATTATTTACAACTTGATCAACGAGTCATCTTCCAGTAACATTGTACTTAAGAGGATCTTATATAAATATAAGCGTTATATCTATAATATAAAATATTTGCTATCAATGGGAAGGCTAATGTAATGTCAGTCTTAATACAAAGTACCTCGGTATTTTTAAAAATCCTCGTTGCAGAGTAAAAATTTAACATCTTATGCAGGCCAAGTCTGCCCTGAGAATCAGAAATATTTACAATAGGCTCACACCAATGTGACTTATAACGACCATTCTAATTTCTTTCTCGATTTGTCTTAAATTTTGTGTATTTTCCCAAGACGTTTCTCTATGGTTATACTAAAAGCAGAAAAAAACGGGAGTGTCCCAGATGACTCCCAGAAGATGTGAAAATATACCCAAGGCCAATCAATGACTGATATATTTTGCATAATTTTTTGCGCAAATTAAGAGGTTATACCTATTCAAAGCACCATATGTAGTTTCATCAAGTCTCTGAGAACATAAGTAAAGGAACCTACGTCGAGTGCTGCATTGGACTGTGCAGCTGTGCACTGCACGTGCACACGTATACACATAGACACAGTTATTTCTCTCTCTATCCACCTAAAGTCTTCTCTGCGCTGATATGTATTTATATACCTACTGTGTCTGTGATTCCCACTTCTGCTGTTCTGCGCTTAATGTACTGCGCTCTCTCACTCTTGCGCCCACGCTCGCGCCGTCGGCTCTGCACGGGGAGCAGGATCCAACACATCAGCATTGTGATGTACCTACATAGGGTATAACGCGAAATTAGCATTAAAAATAGGTAATGCTCGAATTTTTCACTCCCCATCAAGTGGAAAGGTCTAGGCTGAGCATAAAATGTTTCTATGTAAAAAATTTTAATTTTAGGTGAGAGTTGTGGAAAAATCAGCGGTTATGATGGTGGTGGTGGTGGAAGAAATTTTTGGGTGTTGGTTTAAACTAAAAAATAATAATCCACATGCATTTACGAATACTAAATAGTCAGTGACTAACAGTGCCTCAGAAGAGATTGCCCAAAAAAGATCGCAAAAGGCAGAAATATTGCTTACTGGGTGAGACCTTTCGCCGCCTCGTCAATAAAATGGCGTATATGTGAGTATGCTTTGAAAATGCTGAAGGCGGTAGAGATGAACATAGTTGGTGGAGTAGGAAACGTTTTATTATTTAAAACAGTGCTAGTGATTTTTGACCAATGCTATTCGCACTAATTATTAGTGAACTTGTTCAGAGATATTCATAGATTTTTACAGTATGTCTAAAAAAAATCTGACAATAAGCGTGACTTCGAAAATTCCATCTTTTGAAACTAAATTCTGGAATGCACGAGATATTCCAATCAAGCAGATTTACTGACGATCGCAAAAAAAGAAAAAACTACCTATAAGTATTACGTTGTTATTTATTTCTTAGAGAGAACAAGTGAGCGTTCGACACGTGTGACTCTAGTAAAAAGCTTCACGACAATATGGGATAAATTTTATGTCCACTTAATGATGATACGACGATCGAATGTATATTAATAATTTATTGGTGACGAGCACGGCTATTACTCCATCAGAATCGCGACTCACGATCGCGGGATTACATTTATACTATTATTATTGACGGTTAAGTAATCAAACAGTCGAATATAGTAGAACTGCTTATCAACGTTGTAGAAAAAAGAGGAATGAAAGGGTGAGGTACCGCCGATTGGTCACCTTCACTTGGCTGAGTTTATCAGAGAGAGCGAGGCACCAATAAATTTAGTTAGTAACGCGAACATTCTAAAGTGATAAACGGAACCTGAGGCAGATGTAAAACGTCGTCAATTTTTATTCCTGCAGGATGATGTGGATGCTGACAAATCAGCAGATGTAATACCACCGTACTTGTGTAGTAAATTAATCAAATCAAAGTGGCTAAGCTTAGGCATGTAAAAAAAATAATCTGGGACACAAAAAACAAAATATCGGTCCATCGCACGCCACTGGATTTGGCTGAACACGCCGGAGGAAAAAAGTCCGTTCGCTAAAAGGTGCGAAAAAGAAAGAAAAAATTTACAAGTAAATATGCAATTAAGACGCATAAACGCTACATCGGCCGATAAAACAAATATATTTCCTTGATTTCGTTACAACATTAGAAACATTGTCAATTTATAGTAGTGTGAATTGTTACAACTGACAAGTATTAAAGACTACAATAATAGCTACTGTTATGTACTAGTGGTTATAATTGTTCTTGCTGAGTATGCGTATTTTGTAGAGCTACGTGATAAAAGTGCGTGCAAGGTATCTGAGGCATATGAAACCATTCTTGCGCGCTATAATGACCTTCCAGAGAGCGGCAGATTCATTTCAGATTTGTCAGAAACTTTTACATCACAGCAGAGGTTGTCAAAAGCATTAATTGCCACACTGATTACTGCATATCACGATATTTTTTGCAGAGGAGCCGGAAACGTTATATGGGGACCTACAAAATAATATACGTGCCTACAATGACACGTTACCTATTACTACAAAAAAATTTCATGCTTTTTTAATTTGTACAACACATGTAAAGCTAAAAAAAATTTGAAATAGCGTTTAGCCTATCAGCAGCAATATTAGGGGAAAAGAAAAGACAAAAGCCGACCATAAAAAAAAATAGAAGGAGGTGCCCATCAGTCGTGCGAAAAATGCCGTTGGAAAAGGATACGAACTGACCTTTGGTGGAAATATCTTCCAAATCAAGCGAATTTCTCATGAGCAAAAGTAACTTGCATCTATTTTATAAGAGCTTAATGGACAAATCATTGGCTAATTTTTACATCATAAAAGTTTGTACCGTTAGAAGAGAGCATCTAACCCAAGATCAATATTTAAAAATCGAGCGTGTTGTTTGTTTCATGGTAATAAGAAGCAGGTGCTTGTCAAGTAGCTAGCAGCGGTCCCGAATGTGCCATCAATCACATGCATAAGTATACCTATAGCATACGGTTCTATGGAATATTTGGGACCGCTGCACAGTGGTATACGATCATTAAAAAGTAAACAAAAATCTTGGTTTAAGCAAATTTTGCAGCTATACACATGTTTTTGGGCTTGAATAAACCCTGATGTTATTTCGTAAAATATAGAATACCGACTTTTTCAAAAAAAATTGATGACGTCCCGTGGTAGTACGTTAAAGCTAACAATTTTGGTAAGTACTTCATGTGCATAAATTATTTTCACAATTATGCAATGGCGTAAACAAGTTTATAGTAATTTTCATGGTTTTTTGGGTAGCTGATTCTGAATAAGAGGTCGAGATTTCAAAATCTCACCTTTTGTACCTCATATTTACCACCCCTAGGATAAATATTTGCAAGTCGTACCTGACAACGAAGTCAGGTATCATTTTCATGGTTTTTCGGGTCGCTTATAACAAATATAAGTTCGGGATATCAAAATCTTACCCCCTTAACCCTTTATTTACCACCCCTGTGGGTAAATCTTTGGAAAATGTACCTTATAACGAAGTCTGGTGTCATTTTCATGGTTTTTTTGGTCGCTGATAATGAATATGAGGGCAAGATATTGAAATCTCACCCCCTTCATCTATTACTTACCGCCCCTGTAGGTGAATGTTTACAAATTGCGCCTGATAACGGAGTCAGGTGTCTTTTTCATGGTCTTTTTGATTACTGATAACGAATAAAAAGTCAAAAATACTAAAAGTTACTTTTTTCTTCGTACGACGAAAATTGAAAGTCTGCAAAGTCTTTATTTTTATCAATGTCATAGTTTGAATATGCTTATGCAAGGCTGTTAAGCAGCTGCATTCTATTGATGTTATTCGAGAATGTTTAAACTTGTCAAGTTTACAAATGAAAATAAAACATTAATGAGCTCGTAGAATTTATTTACGATTCTCGGCTGTTGTAACACACTTATTTAATTTTTAATGCAGGCTTGAGCGGAAATCAAGTTCTTAGCTCGAGTTCAGGCTTGTCGCTACTACATTAGTTGTTAGTATTACTGGTATTAGCAAAAGTTCATTTTATCAATCTTTCAAAATAATTGTTTTAGATTCGACCTCATTTTAAAACAATTCATAGTATATTCTGGATTTAAAAAAATTCGATATTTATTAGAGATTATAAATTTAGTCGCTATTAGTTGTTATCATTGGGCATTAACTCTGCTTGGAAGAAAGGTCGCGCTTAAGATACTGCTGGCAAAACTTCTAGCAACCAAAAGTACTCAGGAAGGTGTTCATATTTTAAAAATTGTTATTGCGCACACTGTTACTTATTGGTTTCACTTTGTTTATTGTTTAAGTCTGGTAGCTGTGGATTGGAAGAGCTCAGTGAGGTCATTAGCTAATTTAGATCTTAATCTTGTAGAAGCTTCTACAGTGAATGAAAAAAGAATGAAACGTTTGTGGTTGCTGGCTCAAGGGGAGATATTAGTATCGCGAAGGAAAAATCGAATATTGAGCAGTAGGTTGTACCGTTTACAGAAAAAAGTAAAAGACTCACATGACTTCGTCACATAAAAAATAAGACCTTTATTCGTTATGAAGTTTATAGCATTCTAAATGTAAGTCATGTAACCCAATGGTCGTTGGGTAAATGATCTTTGGTGTATATTTAGAATCATGATTAGGCACCCTATTTCAACATTATGAGAACTAGATGTTTTATACAACCATGATTTTTTACAAATTATTATTAATAAGGGTGATTTAGGTAGGAAAGTAGAATAAAAAAACCTGAGTCCATATTACTTTGTTGCCCGCTGTACAAGATCTTATTTCGATTTGGTTTGTTGAGAGTTGAAACTATCTAATTTATTTTAATACCGTTGTAGGCGCTACTTTTAAACATAATGAAATAATTATTTGATTCATACACTTTATTTATTATCGGTGATTACGTAGTCATAAAATATATTCTTACTACACACACCATACCTGTAATTCATTTTTTAATCATTGCTAAATACGCCCTAAGACGTTGAATTTAAAATTTGACTTAGTGTTTCTAAAGTAAAGCGAAAATATTCATTTTTTATGCTTCAACATAAGTATATACTACTATTTTCATTACAGTAAACATTTTTCCTACCTCGGGCACTTTCGAAACCCTGGTACACCCTCGGTAGGATGAATAGGATTCGCCATTTATATGCATCCAACCAGGGCAGGGACTGCCCTGAAGAGATGCACGTTTGTGACAAAGACTACTGTATTTGATTTAATAACATGCATGACGTACATAAATATTTTTCATGTACTTCATGCTAAATCATGAAGCAATAAATAAAGTTTAATCAACTCAGTCTCTCAAATTTGTTTATAATATTTTACCTATTGCATGATACGTTTTCTGTTGTAGAAAGAAACATCATCAAAAGAGTGTTAGAAATACCAAAATATACATCCAAATTTTCGTTGGAACTACGATCGTTTGCGACAACGTTGCATTTTTACTCGCCAACGCATATAACTATGTACGTAAAAAATTTATGAAACTCACCGCACCCCAATACGATTTACAAATAGCATGCAAACTTGCATTGTACATCAGGTATAAGTGAACTGAGTATTAAAGTGGTATCGAGAAAGGTCCAAGCAGAGAGAGAAAAAGAGAAGGAGAGAAACGCTAATACAGAAATATGCAGAAACTCCTTCGCTGCCCAACAATTAATATTCCTACAGAGAGTGCACTATATTACTTCTAATTATTAACCAGCAGCTAAAGAATCACATCGTACAACTGATCTTAGGACAAAGGATTTTAAGAATAACAACTATGGTTGGATAATAAAAGTCCAAAACGCGTATTTTGAGTAATGTTCTCCATCTACAGGCTCAAATTCGAAATCTTCTATTTTTAAGAAACACTTTGATACGCAAGTTATCACACCCCTAGTTCATAATTAAAAACATCATTATCAGCACAATAATTATCATCCCCATCATCATCATTGACATCGTCATCATGATCATCATCATCATAATCATCATCATCATCATCATCATCATCTCCATCCCAATTATCATAATCACATACTCATTATTATCGCTGTCATCGTCATCATCATCGTAATTATCATCGTCAACTTACTCGTTATCGTCATCGTCATTGTCAGCATCATCGTTGTTGTTATCATTATCTTCATCATCATTATCATCATAATATTTGTAGTCGAAATCGTTATTATTGTTTTCATTATCATCATCATCATTATTATCATCAGCGTTATCATCATCACTATCATCAACATCATTATTATCATCACCGACGTCAACATCATCGTCATTATTATCATCATTATTCTTATGGTCGTCATCGTCGTCATCGTCGAAATCATTGGCACTGCCGGCATCATCGCCGTCGTCAACATTATGACCATCATTATTATCATCATTATCATTATCATAATAGTTAGCAACACCTTTATCTTCAACATTATAAGCATCATCAAAATCATCGTCATTCTATCCATCATCATCATTATCATCATCATCAATATTATTATAATCATCATCATGTTCATTTTAATGATCTTTATTACCATCATCATCATAATTATTATCTTTATTATTTTTAATATGATCATCATCTTTATCATTATCATTATTAGCATAATTGTCGTCATTGTCGTCATGGTTCTCGGCACTATCAGCATAATTACTGTTATCATCATCATTATCATTATCATTATCATTATATTAATAATGATCATCATCATTATCATTATCATAATCGTAAGAATCATCTTCATCATCAAATTCATGGTAATCATCAAAAACATCATTATTATATTTATCATCCTCATTATCATTATAATCATTATCATAATCATCATCATCATGATCTTTATCAACATCTTCATCTTTATTATTATTATTATCGTCGTCATCATAATTGCCAGAATCATCTTCATCCGCAACATCATGATCAGTATCAGAATCATCATCATTATATTCACCGTCATCAAAGTAATTATTATAATGATATACTCCATCATAATCATCATAATCATCATCAACATTATAGACTTTTTTATTATAATGATCGTCGTCGTCTTTGTCGTTGTTGTCGTCGTCATTATCATCAAAAAAATATTCATTATCATCATCATTCTTATTATCATCAACATTAGCGTAATAATTATATCTTTTTTATCATCATCGCTATTTATAATATCGTCCTAGTTATCGACATTATTACCATCATTATCGTCAACGTCATAAGCACAATCTTCGTTATTATCAGTATCATTATCATTATCATCATCGTTTTTATCATTTTTATTATAATCATAACAATCATTATCATTATCATCATCATCATAATCATTATTATTATTATCATCATTTTCATCATCAACATCATCAATTATATTATCATCAATATTATTATTATTATAAGCATCATTAATATCGTCATCGTCATCACCATCGTAAACTTTTGTGTAATCATCATCGTTATTGTCAGCTTAAGCGTCGTTATTATTATTATCATCATCATCATTATCATCAACATCATCATCGTAATTATTATCATCATCATAATCATTATCATCATAATTGACATCATCATCATCATACTTTTCATTATTAATATTATAATTATCATCATTAGCATCATTAATTACATCATTATCAATTTTGTTATTATCATAAGCACCGTTATTATCGTCATTATCGTCGTTATCGCCATTGTCAGCATCATCGACGTTATTATCAGTATCATCATAATCGTCAATATCATCAGCATCACCACTTCATATTTATTCACTAATATTATTATTATCATCATGAACATCATTGATTACATCTTTACCAATATTATTATCATCATAATCATCATCATAATCATCATCATCATCTTTATCAACATCATCATCTTTATTATTATCATCATCGTCTTCGTCTTCGTCGTTGTAATCGTCATCATCATTATAGTAATATTTATCATCATCATTATCTTTTTGATCATTACCATAAGCATAATAATTAATATCATTGTCATTATAAAAATAATAAGCATTATCATCATTTTCATCTCCATCATCATCGTCAATATTATCCTTAACATTTTCTTAATCGTCAGGGCGCTGTCAGCATCATAACCATTATAATAAATATCATAATAAATATCATCATTATAATGATCATATTTTTCATCATCAATATTATTATTCTTATTATGAACTCCATCAAATACATCATCATCAATATTATTGTTATTATAAGCATTATTGTAACTATTAGCATTATTGTCATCATCATCATCATAATCCTCATCATAATAGCCACAACCATTTTTATCAATAGCATCATGATCATTATAATCATTCTCATCATCATCATCATTAGCATCATCATCATCATCATCATCGTCATCATCGTCGCTATTATAATCATCGCAATCATCATCATAATCATTATCATCATCATCGTCATCATCATCATCATCATCTTTGTCATCATCATCATCATCATCTTCATCATCATCATCATCATCAACATCATCATCATCATCATCATCATCATCATCATCATCATCATCATCATCATCATCA
>JAPYYV010011076.1:0-10982 GCA_030522625.1 Copidosoma aretas | reverse complement strand
CAGATAATCTGGCAATAGGACGAGTGTCAGATGGTGTTGCTGGGCTAGTCACTTTGGGTAAAGGTTGGATAATAGCCTTTTTCCAATCGGTGGGGTAAGTAAGAGAGATAGAGAGAGAGAAACCTGTTCACTGTGCTGCTGCTGCGTAAATATGTATACCTATTGATATAAGTATGTTCGCAAGCGAATTACGGGCTGACGCGGGGCGACTACACTGGCCCGAAATACGCTGTCAAACATACGTAATAAACGCTCGCATGAACAAAACGTGCAAGCGTGTATGCATATAGTGTGCGTCTAGGTATACTGTGAGAGTATAGTATAGGTATAGTACAGTCAAAGTCAGTGATTTAGCCAATTCTGCCGATTAAACGGCTGTAAAAAGACCCTCATTTTAGATTCGGTCCGTCCATGACATAAAGACCGTCCATGGGCCGTTTAGACTGGACAACCCAAACTTTCAAATTAAAATATACAGTCTATTTTTTAATGGTCCATTGCTTAGACGGTTCAAAAATTTAATGAGTGCAAGGCCATCTTACCAGCTGTACAGCTGTAAAAAGACTCATACCAGCTGTGTCAATATAAAATTTCGTCTCTTTCTTGCCAAAAATTATATCTTTATACTAAACCTTGAAAGTATACTCTCCCCACATCCCCAAGGCCAAAATTTAAAGTAGGCAATGTATACCAGAAAATATTCATCCCACTGCGTCGGAGGGAAATCCCTCAAAGAAGAACGGTAGGTGTATGGCAGACAGAGAGTGTCTAGGTATAAGTGCTTAAACTGTCCCTTCACCTCAAACCTGCGGTCATAACAGACGGGCTCGTACTTCTACAACGCAGCCCTCGCCAGGGCCGGATTAAGATATGCTCGTGCCCCCACGGCAATATAATGGTGCCACCGCCCAAAGAAGTAGACGAGGTTAACGAAAAAAAACAAAATGTAAGCTTTTAGCTTTATTACACAAAGATCTTAGAAGCCTGTGTCTGTGTATCTATATCTGTGTAAAACTTTTTATTTAATCAGTCGAAGGTCGAAGGTCTGTTAAGATAGAGAAAAAGCTATATTCATATTCAAAGAGACAGACAGTCCAATCTAAGATAGTGAACCTGTTTTGAAAGTTTTTTTTTTTTTTATCGAGTTGCAGTAAGAAAATTGTAAAAAATGTGACCTCAACGCAATCTAGCATTTTTAATTTTTAATATCACCATCATCAACATCACAAAAAAATATGAATGCTTAATATGCAAGAAAAAATACAAGCATCCTAATTTTAACGACAATTTCAGAAACTTCTAAATAAAAATATAGAACTACATCTATGAGATTTAACTTAAGATAGTTATCCGAAGAATATATCTTTATAATAAATATTCAGGTGGTGAGATAAATAATTATATTTTTAAAATCACTTTTCTTGCCTTTTTTTCGGCAAATTCATCAATAAGTAATTCAAAATTGATTTCTCTGGTTAATTCTACTTCAATACATAATAGCGCTAAAGCGTTAAATTGCTCGTTTACTTGAGATGAACGTAAATAATTTTTTATTCGTCTTACTAGCGAAAATGATCTTTCTCCTGAGCTATTTGATACAAACATGTATAAAAATATAATTAAAAAGATGTATACATCTGGGTAACCACTTAAATAACTATTTTCGCAAATAAGAACACGACGTTTCTGAAGTGTGAACTTTGAAGTATAATTTGTCTTTAAATAAGCCCCAAAACGTTGGCATTCTATAATTAAATTTTTATCTAAATCATTGGGATAAAATTTGACAAGCGCATTCGCTTTTTCAGTGATTTCAATTGCATTTAATAAATGCAAATGCTTTAAAGAATCGGAATCATTTTATAATTTTGTGCAATCTTCATTTCATTTTTATAAATTTATTATTAAAGAATCTAGAATCGTATAATAAACGTTTATACGGATACTGTCTGTTCCAGAGAATACAGTATCATCACACTTATTTTCATCGTGTTGAGCCTTTCGTTTTCGTGACGTGTCATATTTATACATATCAAATCCGCATTTTGCAGTCGCTTCATTTTCATAATTTTTAAAATTTGTGGAATTACGAATGCTTGTCAGAAAACTAGCTAATGATTTATATGCTTCCACTGCTGTTGTTAATTATACAGAGGAGGATTGCAGCAATGTATTTACGCTATGAAACCGATTAAAAATGTCACTCCAAAATACAGCTATGATAGTACGGTCAAGTAAATTAATATAACTGTAAAGTCCTGCTGCTTCAGCTCACGTACGAGGGTTTTTACTTTTATCTTGAGAAATTATTTGTAAATCTTCTTTAAGATTTTTAACTGTGCAGTTAGATTTTAATACCGATGTAAGAATTTTCCATCTTTTTGTTGGAGCTGAAAAAAAAGTGTACAACTCTTGTAAATTCGAAAAGAATTTTGTGGCTTCTATGCAAGACTTGGCAGCGTAATTGCCTACAAGATTAAGTGAGTGCGTTGGGCAAGGAATATGTTCAGCAAAAGGATTCTTCTCTTCCATAAGATCTTAAAGACGTGTATAAATGCCGCACATGTTGCTAGCATTGTCGTACGATAGCTCTTTACAATTATTTATGTCCAAATCTAGTTCATTAAATGGATTGAAAAAAGTATTTGCTAGATCTTACGATTGATGCCCATAGTCGGATAAAAACGTGAGGAATCTTTCTTTTGGGCTACCAATCTCATCTGCATAGCGCACGAGAAAAGTGAGCTAATCTGCGTGAGTTATGTCAAGAGTTGAGGCTGTGCTTATCGAATAGTATTTAGCTTTTTTTTGTATTTCCAGAATTATTTTTTGCAAAACGGTTTTTCCCATGGTGTGAGTAAATTCTTCATAAATAGTTAAAGAAAGATAAGAGATAGAGCCTTTTACAGCGTTGCTACATTTTTTACATGCTCTTAAAGAAAAGGGTCAAATTCTAGGACTAGCTCTAGAAGCATTATATAGTTGCCGTTATGCAATGAGCCGAAATTTTCATCACAACCCTTGAAAGGCAAATTACGAGATGCTAATGTCTTAATTACCGATACTACACGTTTTAAAAATATTTCTTCAATACTCTACCCTGCCGTGTATTTCCATTTCTAAATAAAAAGTAACACATTCCACATATTTCGATCTAGTGAAAAACGTAATAACATTAGTCTGATAAGCGATGGATTCTTCATGGTCCTTGAGTCTTTGGTGAACATTACTCCAGTCACTACATCCTGTTGTCAATGGTTAAGATTCACCAAAGAGCTTGCATAGCCCGCAAAATATCGTTTTAATGGTTGTCAAATGCATAAGCCATGAACGATGTTGTTTTTTACGTTTTTTTTCGGTTTTTTTACCATTTTTTTACCAATATGTACCAGAAATTTGGGAAATTGAGGTTATGTCGTAACGTTAACTAAAACCATTCTATTTGTCTGCCTCGAAGTTTATGTAGCCTTTAGGAAACACGTAACAACTGTTATTTTTTGTCTATCGTGCTTCCCCATCGAGATGGGGTGATTTTTCTGTTTTTTTAAGGTTGTGATGTTCTAAAATTATTACAAAATAATTTGTAGGCATCCGTATTTATATTTTCGAGATGCTGTAATTTTTAGGAAATTTTTACCTTTTTCTTACCAAGAAATACCCGAAACTATGAGAATTCAGGTTATGTCGCAACGTCGACTGAAACCTCTCTATTTAGCCGTCTTGATATTTATTTACCCTTAAGGAGACCTACAAAAGTTGTTATTTTTGGTCTATCTGGCATTCTGTCCAAAATATTGCTTATTTTCAAATATTTCGAGGTTATGCGTGCACACAACCATGAATAATTACTTCTGCATATTTGTCATGAATTTCTAGACATAAAATAGTTTTTTCCAAAATTTTTCGTGTCGATTCCATATAGATACATCCAAAACACTGGAAATTGAGGTTATGTTTGTACATTAACCAACACCTCTCTATTTGTGCTCCGCAATGATTTTTTTTCTCTGTAGAAACCCATGATAATTGGTATTATTGGTATATCCTTCTTCCTTTTGAAGATATCGCGTATTATCAAATAGTTTGCCCTTCATAATAACAACCCGTTGAATAAGTGTTGGGTGTCTGCATCGATCTCTCGAGCATGCAAACATTTTTTGGTTATTGTTTACTGTATTTCAATAAAAATCAGTCAACATAGACAGCTCTCTCTCTCTCTCTTCTCCTCTTACCCGCCAGAGTCACACCACTGAGTCGCCACGCCACGTACATATATACACATGTACTCGCGCAGACGCGCACAGTCAACAGCTCTTTCTGTCTCTCTCGCTCGCCTCGCATCACCTCGCCTTGCCTCGTCTCGCCACATTCCCTTCGGCCTTCTCTTGCCCTTCCCCAGCAGCTCTATAGAATACGTGCGGAGTGGGGGATCTTACGGTTTTTCGTAACGTCGGTTTTTCCAAGTGAGGTCCTACCGCCAAGGCCTGGCGTAAGAAGCATAGCTTCAGATTTTTTTTATTATTATTATTTTTATCAATTTTTTTTTTCACTCAAGTTTGCTGCTCCCCAAAAATTGCCGACCCTACGACATGCTGTTGCTACTGTAGGCAGTAATACGGCCCTGGCCTCCGTGCCACGTGCAGCTCGCCCCCATCTATGAAAATCAGCATGGTTGACGTTAACCACACGTTCTTCGTAGCAATGTACCAGGCAGCCCTTCAATTCCACCGAGCGATTTTTTTTCACACGCCATGCTCGGTAATACCGTTTCCCTCTTTTCTGCAAGGACTCTCCTACCATGCATTTCACAGACCCATCATCTTCTCTCTCTCTCTCTCTCTTCTCTATATTATGCTCGTCTCTATGCACACAAACACATTTACGTAAACACACACACACACGCATCGTTCATTAATTTGTAATGGCCTATACTCTTATTTCTTCTGCCAAAGAAAGTTGCAGAAAATTGCAAATTAACTTGATATTTGTATTAAAATAATACGTCTATAATATTCTGTTAATAAATTAAAGGGTACTGTTCCCTTACCACCTTGCAGTAAGTATTTTAGCATGTTTTTTTTTATATGGAAAAGTCAAGGCACAAAGGGAAGTTTCACATAATGAATTAAGTGCGATAGCGGCACACTTAGAACTATTTTAAGAAGCAAAAGACATGAAATGAAACACTGCATTAATATATAACTATTGTTCCTGGAATTTTTTAATTTAGTGGTATCCCCTCTAGGTCTATTTTACTAAAGTCAATAACGATATTATTCTTAAAAAATAATCCCGGAAACAGAAAATCACCAAGATTAATTAATGAAAAAACTTTTGGATATTAGAGATACTTTTCATCGATACAACAAAATTCCTGGATATAGACATTTTCATTAATACATTTATTTGGTGACCAGCCTACTAAAGATAACGATCCAAAAATTGCTAAGAAAATGATTTATCAAAAGTACTATCGCCTAAAACAATTATATTTTATTAGTAGAGTACCAAATATTTAACAAATATTGGAGCTGTAGAAAAATTGCACTCCTACAACTTTTTTACATGGTCCTCTCAGTATTTGAATTTTTTTATTCAATCCTTCTGTGTTACTGGATCAAGTGATGAATTACTGGTTTATGCACCTTAGAACAGTAGTAAACAAGTAAAAAATACATAAATGAATGGATTTTCTGAATTGATAATACATTTTTAAACACCCTATGGAACATAACATTTGATCATGTAAAATTAATGTCATTTTGTGATGATACTATTAACAATACAACAAAACAGCGACTGATGCACACGAAGAGGACTAGAGTGTAATAATAATTAAGATGAGAAAAGTTTAGCCGTAAACGAGAAAACTAATATGAAAGAATAAACGAGCTCTACCGATGCATCGAGTTAACCAAAATATTCAGGCTGCGTTTCTATCACAACTACCTCATTTTTACTCACATATACAATTTTTGACACAATAAAATCAATTCATTGTGTTTTTAGCATCACTATTTTAATGTACGTTTCATTAATGGTGCATACTAAATGGGCATACCAAAAGAGAGAAAATTACGCACACTCAAGATGAATCATTACAGAATTCAGTAAATTATTTAAATAAATGTATTATTTAGTATGATTTATTTACGGTGTTGAAATTATTTAAGCATGTAATTTGTTTTTCGAGTTCAACACATTGTTTTTCTCAATAATATTTACCACTTCCAAATTTTTCAACCAGATGTATAGAACCCATTTGATGTGTTGATAGAATCTTATCTGATGATTTTCGAATGTATATTAATCTAATTGGTCCATTAAAATCATCACACCAATTGCCATTGCTTGTTGAGTGGAAGAACTCCGTATCTCAAAATTTTATTTCAGCAACGTTCCTTAAAAAAACTCGCTAAGATACTTACCGTAGGGTAGTCATAAAACAGTATCCCACAATTCACAAACATTCCATTAATAAAAATAATGATGACAAAAAGGTTAATTGAATTTTTGATATGAATAATAACAGTATTAGTAAAAATAACGAAATTAATAATAATAACAAGATTGTGCATACGATTTTAAGTCATTGAATTATTAAAAGGAAAAAAAACAATACACAGCTTAGAATCGAAGGCACGACACCATTAGGGGCAAAACAATTTCCCCACTCGGCTATCGTCAGTCATTATAGTTATTCGATCAGTTGGTTATCAGAAACACTGGTTCCTATAAACGAAAAGCAGACCGCAAAATTTTTCGGTTATAACAAAACCACACTAAATTTGGGTTGAGATAGTTTTAATATCCAATAGTACTTACTTTCCTTGACCAGGTTAGGCCAAAAAGCAGAAAAAATACCGAAAGTTTCGAAAAATGAGTCACTTTTTCGGTTATCGCCGAACCGAATGAAAGTATGTGCGTCAAAAAGTATTTCAGTTCTACCATCACCAACAATCAATTTGCCGAGTCAGAACCATCCCGAAATAAAACTTGCCTGCTCTAAATAGTCGAAAAATATTATTGTTGTTGAGGTTGAGCGGCCATATTGATGCAGGCTCACTGTAGCAGAATGAGCAGAAACGGAGACGCACATGTAGGCAATAACCGAAAAAGTGACACATTTTTCAACACTTTCGGAATTTTTCCTGCTTTTTTGGCCTAACCAGGTCAAGGTAAGTTATAACTATTGGTTTCACGGATATTACAGCTATATTAGCCTAAATTCATGTGCGGTTCAGTTATAACCAAGAATATTTGCTGTCGGCTCGTCCGCGCTGTCTACCAGTAACTTAAATAATTCAAGATTGCGACCGCCTACTTCATCACTTAAATGGACCCTTTATCAACTTATTAAGTATTAACTTCTTGTTGTAACATTTTTCTGCATCTTTTTCAGTTGGTTGATGGATTACTTTTCACTTAGTATGAAAAGTTTAAGGATATTATTCGAAAAAAATTTCTCTTCACCACGCCAGCGTATTCTACGTAATTTCATTTGTGTGAAGCCCCCATCAACATTTGTAGTATTGTGTACTTCTAAAGTAGCATTATAAGGACAAGTACAATAATACTTTAGTTAAAAATAAAGCACATCTTTAACGGTATCTGATTGACCTGAGAAAAAATTCGTTAAAACTGGGTTCTGCAGCCTCATTTTTTTAACATGTTGTAAGTAGTATTTGATTCCTATTGTAAACTTTTTTATATCTTATGATGATAGTAGCTCTGCTTTTAAACCATAATATTTTTTGTTATCGAGGATGAATCACAGCAAGCACTCTCTTCAGATCTAATAATTTATTTGAATAATATTGCTTTAAGTGTTCGCTGTTTTTCAAAAAAACAAGCAAGTACCATGAAAGTCACAAAACAGTTCTAAATAAATACCAGGAAAGTTTAATCCAGATCTCAATCAAGTAACAGGAAGGACTCACAAAAGGCCTAATTGAGTTCCAACAAAGTCCCACAAAAGTCTCAATAAAGTACCAGGAAATTCTTACGAAAGTTCTAATTACGAACCAGAAAGGTGCACACCAAGGTCATGATTGAACATTAGACTTGGTATAAAGTCGTAAGAATTTCCAAGCATTTAAAGTAGATTTTTGGACGACCTTAATGGTTCGTGTTCATGATATTTGTGATACTCGTGTTATACTTATTTAAGACTAATGTGGAACTTTTTGTGTACTGAAATAAATATTTTGTGGATCCCTTTTGCTACTTGATTGCAAACTTGATAGAACTTTCATAGTAGCGAATTAGGACTTTTTTGGTATTTATTTGGGACTTTTGGTCGACCATTCTGATACTTGATTGAACTTTTGTATAACTTTGAACATTTCAAGTGGTTTTATGAAACAAAACTCTAGATCAAGTGAGAGTTTATTGTATTTGTACCTATTCTTTGTTAGGTATAATTATATCATACTATGCAAAATAATAAAACACTTATGTTTTGAAGAAGATATTCTGCCATAAAAAGATGAAGAAAGAGCTCAGTAAGAAAATTAAACATCATTACCTACCAACAGAAACAAGTAAGGCTGCATTCCTCAAGTATTAACGCATTATGTCATGGTTTGCCGATAGGACTCCCGGACCATGTCAAAAATGTTTAGGCTTACTTGAGGTTATTTGTCTTTATATCGTCGCATTGTTCGTAACCAACCATACTATAGTACCAACATTATTGACGATTCGGACGCTCGTTAACATAGTTTTATCACCTTTTCAGGTACATTGACACGTGTTCGTGTAAGAGCGACGTTATTAATACATACTTACAGATTATTCTCATTCTAGTAGAAATAATGCTTGGAAAAATACCGTACGTTTTGACCAATAACTATTTTCGATTCAATATATAATGAATAATAAATATTAAATACCATATCCTCTTTAAATTAAAAAAAAATGTAATACCAATAACATTAACTAAAATGCCAATTTTTTATTTTCAGGAGTTATCAAATGGGTCTGAAGAGGATTTAGTTGTAGTGCCCAATGTGCCAATGTTATCAGCGACTAGTCAATCAAAACATGCTGCACGTTTCTTACGTTTAGCTATGGCTTCCATTATGGATATTCTTAAAATCAAACCTTTTGTCGAAGTATCTGTAGGACAATTATTATGGGGATATGAGGACCCCCTGCTTAAACTTGCCAAAGATGTAGTACCAACTGATCAAAAGCTTCCTTATGAGCAATTTGGATTACTGTACGGAAAAAATGGTACAGGAAAAGACAATTTTACTATTTTCACGGGAGTCATGGACATAACAAAGTATGGACTGTTGGACCGATGGAATGGCAAAGCTGTACTAGGTCACTGGACAACGACGCATTGTGATAGCGTAATGGGTAGTGATGGGAGTATCTTTCCACCACATATAACGAAACACACGGTTTTAAAAATTTTTGATAAGGATCTATGTCGTGTATTACCGCTTGTCTACAAGGTATTTATAAAATTATTATCATTGACTTCAATAATTTATAAAAAATAGTTTTTAATTTAGCTCAGAAATGCAATAATACTATGCTATGTACTTAAGATAGTAAGAAAAGTAGGACATTTCTGTTAAGTT
Organism: Copidosoma aretas; assembly: GCA_030522625.1. Classification (NCBI taxonomy): domain Eukaryota; kingdom Metazoa; phylum Arthropoda; class Insecta; order Hymenoptera; family Encyrtidae; genus Copidosoma; species Copidosoma aretas. The sequence continues at coordinate 1,389 of JAPYYV010011076.1, read as the reverse complement.
AAAATATGTACTGATCAATCGTAGTAATTACTACTACAGTATTGGAGCTTATAATAGCCTGAATATGGTTTCATATTTTTTTTTTCATGTCTTGCAAAACAAATATGCATTAGAGCGTAAAAATGGATCATTTTCTTGCTTATGGTTCGAATAATATGTGAAATTTTTTTTTTTTTTAATTCAAAAACATTTATATACAATCCGCTGTATAATAATAATAATAATAATAATAATAATAATATTAATGGAAACCAGAGTGGGTCATAGGACCGATGTGCTGGTAAGAACGAAGCTTTAGCGGCATGACTGGGCCGTGCAGTGTAATGGAATATGAAATAAAAACAAATGAGTTGAAATTTAAATGTGATGCATGAATGTATTTACTTACTTATTTTAAATAAGTATCTTTAAATTATGTACATCGCATGCTAAAAATGTAGCCCTCAATTATAAAAATTATTTTCATCAGCAACGAAGTATTTAGATATGATCGCTTGGAAAATTTTCAAATATTTATTACAAAATCATGTGGGCCCATTTACATAAATTACAGTCAGTGCCTTAGTATTTTCAATTTTAAATTCGACACCGTAAAGGTATAATCTTTATGTTTAAAACCAGGGAAGCATTTTCTCATGTGCTAGCCTCCTTGATTTGTGCATCTTAACATTAAAATCTCTTAAAAATTTTCAAGAAAAATAAAATTTTCAGTTAAGCTTGCTTTTTGGTAGATTGTAGCGTTTATTATAATTTTCTTAGGTTATGTAGTCATACCACTTCTTCTGATAATCATTAATTTACAATACATCGATACATCTGCTCTAAATGTGTCATATCCTGAAAAATTTTCTTGTTGATCTTGTCAAGATATAGCCGAATTTGGGTGAATCGAGAACATAAATATGATTATATCAATAGACCGCTATATTTTTTCTGCTTCATATAATCTTTTCGGAGAAGACGACTATCAAAAATTTTTTTTTTATTGTGTTGGTATACATGCCCATAAAGTATGATAAAACTTTCAGCTGCATTCATTGTTTATTTTATCTGTGGCAGTTACTAAGGTTATACGTGTTTTCATGAGCTCTGCGATTTTCAATTGTTAAAAAAAAATTAATCAAAGAATTTGTATCAAGTTTTGCGTAAAAAATGAAATAAAGTGTAACAAAGTGTGCGAAATGTTAACAAAGGCCTATGGTGAGTCTGCTATGAAAAAAGCAAGTGCTTACGAGTGGCATAAGCGTTTCCAAGATAGCCATGAATACGTTGAAGATGACAAACGCCCCAGACACCCCAGCACTTCAACAACCGATGAAAACGTGAAAAAAGTGAAAGCAATGGTTATGAATGATCGCCGAATCACAATCAGAGAAGTTGCTGATGATG
>JAPYYV010011075.1:0-10982 GCA_030522625.1 Copidosoma aretas | reverse complement strand
CTTGATTAACACGCTCGGTGAATATTTAATTTCTCAAAACTCTCGTTATTTTTTCATGGTATTATAATTCTTAAATATTCCATAGATATCACTCTTGCGGTAGAAAGTATTAGTTGACTGAATCCCGCTGCATGCAAGTTCTCTATTGACCATTGTGGTTAAAAACATCTTTTTTTTGGTTATGATTTAGGATATAAAAAAAGTGGTACTGACACTTCAAAGCTTGTCATTTTTCAAGCAATAAAAAAAAATTATTCTAATCGACCATGTTTTCAGGTCGAGGCAGATTTTTGTCCTTAAAAAGTGAGTTTTGGTAAACTGTGTGGCATGGAAGGACGTGGGGGCCGCGGGGGGGCTGTGGTAAACATTAAGGGGGGGTAGTAGAGGTGCAAATCAATATTAGTTACCAGTAGGAACAACATATTAAGACCAAATAATGTATGTACGTATGTATCTTTATTTGGGCGAGCACCATCAGCTGCAAAGCTTAAATAACTTGCAGCAGAGCATACTGCATTTTATTTTTTCTATCATATCCAAGTACGTCAACTATTGAAAATCAAACGGAAAGACCTCACGCGCGCAAAACTTGCGCAACGTAACCACTAGAGCGCGGAGGCAGGAGACACACGCAACCTACAGAAAAACGTGAGCAGCGTGGGTATAAAGGCAAGCCGTGGCACCAAACGAGTCAGTCTACCTTCAAGAGCTCACACTCGCTTATCGTGGATATTTAAGTCTTCCTACGGGAGCTACCACCCGCTACTCACGGAGATATCGAGTTTTGCGTTTACCGTGATAAGTATCCGTGTACTACAAACTCTTCTTCCTTCTTTCTGACCCGGCGCCTGGGACCCTCCCTGAGTCCACCCAGTGCGATGCAAAGTAGTCAACTGCCAAGTCAAATCCGAAAGAGAGAGAGAGAAAAAGTGTATAGATAACTAACATGTATATGTTTATTACACAATTTCTGATCACTTGGTGAAGACAAGGAGTTCCAATAGATAAAAAGATTTATAAATATTCAATGGTCGGTACAATAGAAGATTAGTATAGAAATTTCTGGGAATCGATAATGTATTAAAGAAGTGTAGACATCTCTAGCGGTCGGCAAAATCAAGAACATTGACTATTACATATTTCGTCACATAGAAAATTCTGCTTAGCGTACATAACTATTTTCATTATATTTTATTTTTTACTATGCATAAGTGAGGATTATGTTACTATTTTAAATTGAACAAAAATTTTGGATATTTAATTTGGTTTGGAGAATAAACTAGTCAGATCGTATACATACACATATTTAAGTTTGTACTAGATTGAGGGATAATATAAGAATCAAGAACGATTTATTTCATTATAAATAAATCTCTGAACGCTTATTTCAATTAAACCCTACCTTTTTCAAATAACACACAGGTCCGATTTAATCGTTATTGTCTTATTTTTTTCTTCATTATTAAACGAACGAAAAGAAGAACTATTATTGCATTGTATTATTGCATTGTGCCATTTATGTACGAGGAAGAGTTTACATTCAGTAACCACCAGAATCAATAAAGAGATATTTTTCTATTGATTACAGTCATATGTCTGTAATGAGCAAATGTTCTGACAAGCGAATTATAATTTAAGATTATAATAAATCGGCAATATTAAGACGACGTCAATACATTTCTTTTGTGCTCGTCCGCAAACGCGCCCTCAACATACAGCTGAATTCCAGTAGCGATATTACTAAAATTGACATACGTGATATAACTATCTTGTAGTTAAAACATTAGTAAATTATATAAAGCTATCTAATTATCTATAGAATATAACTATGTTGAAATCAAATTTAAATTTTTTTACTCTAAAAACAGCAAACAGTTTTTTTAGCATCAAAATGGTAATAACAACCTTCATGAGCTATAAAACGTCAAATATTTTTATGAACCTGTATAAAAATGTATAATAAAAATCATTCGGAGCCCTGGATAATCAAAAGCATTTGCAGGGTTTCTAAGACATGACTGATTGAAAAAAAAACAATTGTAGATTTTCTTCAATAAAAAATGCATAAAAAAAAAATTTTATTTGAGTTAAAGCTGTCTTAAGGCTCTATAAGATACAACAGTTAAAGCAACTAATTTTAAATTTGTTTACTCTAAAATAGTAAGAATCTGCTTTTTCTACACAAAAAATTGTTATAACAACCTTAATAAGGTATAAAACTTAAATTTCTGTTTTTCAATTAATGCAAGGAGAAAAAAACAAATGTTTCAAGCGTTAAATCATCATAATCACTCGAAAGGTTTCTTAGATATGAAGGGTTTTCTACAAAAACAAAATATTCTATCAAAACGATTCGAAATGTAAAATAGGGCTATTTTAAGGCTTTATCAGATTTTACTATTTAGATATTCAAATACATTTTTTTTACCCTTGAAGGAGTAAAGAAACCTGTTGTTTGACCATGTAAACCATTATCAAAACCTTAATAGGGTATAAAACTTAATTTTTTTTTTTCGAGCCACCATAAGGACGAGAAACCAAAAATTTTAGGCCCAGAATCATTGAAATAGACTTGATAACAAACTCTTATTAATAATTGGTATTGTAGTATCCACTTTTGTTTGGAAGTACGAAATCAGACTTTATTTGTGTTTGTTTTTTGTAGTTACTAACAATTCTTATTGTTTGAATAAGAAAAAATTAAAGATATATTAATTAAATTTGAATTTGAAATGAAAAAACCGCACGCGGGTCGCAAGGTATACTCCGTTTTCACTAGAAGGCGAAATACCAAAATCAGCAGAACTGAAAGAGAAGAAGATAGAACAAGTAGATAAAAGGTCCCTCATGATCTGAAGGAGGCAGTTATCCCCAAAGCTTGGACACAGCCTTGCCGAAGTGTACCGAATCTATCCCGGAGCTGAGACTCGACTCTTCAGTCGAAGCCAACTAAGCTCAGTCGAACGTTTTAACGTTTTAGAATAATTCAAAATACGTAAAAACAGCTGATATTTATCACCCAAACGATATAAAAAACCACTGCCAAGTTATTGGCACAAAGCTTCCTCATTTACATGTTATACTTACTTTTTGTAATGATTACTGTATGAAAGTCTTTTATTTCGTAATTCTTCAATTGGAAGGTTACAACATCTGTCATTGTCAAAATACCAATAATTTAATTGCGTCTGACGTTTGTATTATTATTTCCTACACTATACAGAGTAAATTTACTACGCTGGACATGGTAAATTTATTATTACGTTTTTTAGTTTCTCCAATGTGTTATAATTACTATGCTTTTAGCAAAGTTTCTGTAGCATTTGACATTTTAAATTATTGTTTTTTCAACCTTCTTTCCATTAAATACACATCCTCATCTATTTTTTTTTTTTTTATATATATTTGCAAACTTTTATATTGAATGAATTTTCTTTTTTCATATTAAAAACTTTTATTATACTAATTTCAGGACATTTGCTGGTAACAAAGATTCTGTAGCATTTTATATTTTGAAATATTTCATTTTAAACTTTTTTTTCATTAAATACACATCCTCATCCATTTTTTTAATTTTTATATTTGCAAACTTTTTAATTTGATACATTTCCTTTTTTTTCACATTGGAGAGCTTTTTTTTTATTAATTTCATGGTCTTTTATATTGTGCACCATAAAATATTCAAAAAAGAAGTCCAAAATTGAACATATCATTGTAAAAATTTCCTTAGGCTGGATACACTAAATTTACTAACTACGTTTGGCACTATAAATATATTCTTGCTTTATTTAGTTTTTAAAATTTAACATAATTACTGTGCTAGTAGCGAAGTGCCTGTAGCATTTTAGATCTGAAAATATGTTTTTTTACGTCCAGAAAATCTTGAGATATAAGTGATGATTCGCTTTTACTTATACACCCACATGTATTTATTTAATCATTATAATTTTAAATATACAATATACTATATAGCATGGATGTACGAATTTTATTGAATTATCTATTTTTCTAACTATATTTTTATCAATAAGATTCAAATTATGTTGCATCATCATATTAATACTTCAATAATTTTTACATGTTAGGAAGGTTGCACTTGGTAACCCTCCTCACCCTATTCCTCTGGGAGCATTTTGTGCATGCATGATGTGATTTTCTTATCTTATACTATACTGCAACTGCTGTACTCTAATGTTTAATTTATCTTTATATTGATTCACATGGTTTTTAAAATTATTTTCAATGCCTTTTATACGATGCAATTGTCAATAATTGTTACATTATCCGTATTAAAAATATTTGTACATATATTTTATTCAAAAATGACTTTTTATTTTATAAGTATAAAATTAAAAGGTTTTACACTGGAATAAGTATGGACAATATAACCAGTCAACACTTTCTGATGGGATTATCTCGTACATTCTAAGTGTAATTATACGGCAAGTATATAAGATCTAGGATATAGTTTTCTGTTTTTATATTTAAAAATATAATACACATTTTTTGGATGTACTTACTTTGCGTATGATTAATTTACATTATTAATACATTCAAAAATCGTTTCCATGAAAATAAATGTTCAAAACATATTAAATTAATTGTGTTTGAAGTAAAACATATTCATATTTCAGGCGGATATAAATCTCTGAATTTTGACGAAAAAATGTTTAAAAGTCATTTCAACGAAATAATAAATAATCATAGTAATAATAATTTAATATTGATAGGAGATTTTTATTTTTATTCATACAATAGTGATTGTTATTTGGAATTATTTTGAAAAAATAATTAATTTGACAGAGCGTTACCAATTGAAATAAGCACAACAAATTTTAATACTCAAATTGATGTTGTATTTATAAAAAACATAAATACTATATATCAGGTACATATGATAGTTACTTTTCAGATCATAAACCTATTTTCGCTGGAAAAAATTATTATATATATAATTCTACAAATCGATCAAATAATCAAAAGTAAACTATATGTTTAATTAAAAAGAGAAAATTTCTTCGAATCCTATAATTAATAAGTACAAGTCCAATAAAAATAATGTAAACTGTGGAATCAAAAATTTAAAAATCGAAAATTTCAGAAAAAATAATATATTAAATTCAATACAATTCAAAAAGAGACCTTGAATAAAGAATTATGGAGTTTCTTGTTATGCAAACGCAACTTTACAAGCATTACTTTTTTGCGAAAAAATAAGAAGCAATATACATTCAAAAAATAATGAAATTTCGACAATTTTTAATAAATATATAAATAATGGATTAGATATTTTAAAATTGAGAAAGGACATAATTGAAAAATATTTCGAAAGAATATACCAAGATGTTGTTAAATTGATGATTGAAGTATGTAACAAATTTATTGATGTAAGGGAGTTGATTGAACATAAACTAACAATAAAAAGTTATTGTAACTTCTGCAACTATAGTATTGAAGAAACGACTAACAACGTTATTATTCCTTTGACTCCACCTGAGAATACAATACATGTATATAAACTACAAAATATAATAAAATTCAATTTAAATGAAATAAAACACATCATAAATAATGACCACACTTGTACAAACATACTAAATCAAACCACAATTATTAGTGATATTGACAATAAAGTAATAATTTTACAAATTTTATTATTCAATGTGAATAACAATTTTACATGCTCAAAAATAAATCTTTCATTAGCAGCCGTATTTAAAAAATGAATAAAGATTAACCACGTAATATTTAATGTAATAAATGTAATACAGCATGAAGAAGACGAAATATCAGAAGGACATTATACTAATATATTGAAGAATGATTCTGAATTTATTTATATTAGTGATTCAACTATTTAATAAATCAATGAACCGACTAATGTATCAAATATTCATACAGTTGTCATGGAAAAAAAAAACATTAAACAATCACAATTTATCAAGTGAATTATAGCAAGTCGTGGTCTATAGATCGAAAAATGTTAATTTTTTTATTTATAGAATAAAAAAAAATAATTAAAATTTTAAGTTTAATTTTCTGTAACATATGTAGAGATCGTTGTTGTCTACTAGAAAGAGAAAAAGATGTTTCGTTCCGAGACACGCCTGGACTTATCAGTAAGGCTGACGACGTGCTCCCTGCCGTAGACACCTGAGTAGCACGGCATCGAATGATAATGATCGTGCTTGTATATTAACCGAAGCCGTTTTTCGATGCTTGACGGGACGCGACTCTGAAGCTTGGCCATCTGGCGATTAGAGTGGATGGTGCGTCTTTGAGCGCGGGCTATTTGTGCCACCCCACATAAATGACAAAACAAATTATCAATAATATTTTATTGCATATCAAAATTTAGCTTAAAGTGATCATTTTAAAGTGAATGTTTAAAAAAAATTAATTATGTTGTACAATAACATACCCCATTGTTATCAAATCGAAAAGTAGTTGATTGCATGCAAAATATCAGAAGATAAAACAATTTCACCAAAAAAATTAACATAAAATTTTGTAATAATAAATTTATGTGAAAAATAAAAATAATAATTTTTAACTGATAACTAAATATTATCCGGATTTTTTTAGCATTCAAGTATAGCAAAGATGGTGCTTATAGTACTTTAAATAAATACCTTTTTACTTTCTGATATAAGTTTTTCAATAAATCTTGTACGTACAGTTATGTTTGTTTCATTTCATCTGTTTTCTACGAGGAAAGTAGATTGAACAAATATTATTTCAAGATTAATTATTTAATATTTATAGGAAATATATTTACCATAAAATGTTTTAAAATAGTATCTTACATTCGCAAATTTGTCAAATAACCTGTACATTTATTGATCGATCAGATCTTATTTTATTAGAATTAAGACACCTATTACTGCTAAAAAAACATGAATTTGATTACGATTTTGTCTCAATGTAATATTTCATCTATTTTATAAAACTGATTTCTTTTAAAATATTGATAGCATTCATTTAGGGGTCAAATAAAAGCTTGGCTTTCGTCATATCTTACTAATCAGGATCAAAAGAATCGTTTCCGTAATACAGTTTCTCAACCTATCGATGTTTTATATGGTGTACCTCAGGGTTCCCATATCAAACCAATATTGTTTATTCTGTTCATTAATAACTTAAATAAGTGTTTGAACTTTGCGAGTTTCTTGGTGCACGCAAACGATGTAAAAATGTTTAGTTCTATCAAATCTGCATTTGATGCTTTTAAATTGGAATCAGACTTAAATTCTTTTCATGACTGGACTTTAATTAATTATTTGCAATTAAATATTTAAAAAAAAATCATTTTATCCGATTTGGCAGAAATAAAAATCCATCTATTTTTGACTATAATTTCGACAATACAATTATGAATCGTTGATTCTGTTAATAACATAGGAATCAATCTCGACAGTAAGCTTACTTTCGACGAGCACTTATTTAAAGTGACATATAAAGCCAACAGTGAGCTGGATTTTTTAATACAAAACACGTCTGATTTCGAAAGCACTGCTATATTAGTACATATATGCAAATCCCTGGTGATGCCAATATTCAACTATTGCTCATTAGTATAGACTCAATCCTACTAAAACCGAAATAATATACTGGAAAGGAAAAATCATAGAATTATGAGATTCATGTCGTTTAAAATAGGAGGACCGATGTTGTTCTGGAACCACAACTATACTGATGTTGCCACAGTTCGAAAAGTTAGTTCGGTAAGGTCTGGTCACGACCTCAATGATTGTTGTTTGGTCTATAATATTTCTCATCGTCTATTAAATTGCTCTGATCTGTTCGACCTTTTTGTTTTGAGAGTTATACCATATAACTCGAGGCACCATGCATTATTGGTTAAAAATAGTTTCTAATATTGATTAAACGATTTGTTTTAAATTCTATTGGTATTATAAATAATTTTGTCCACTTATCCAGAGACCTGACTGGTGCAAATATGATGTTACAATTCTTTGGACTCTTTTGTCTATTGCCTACGGTCGTATACGGTATAGTGTATACGACCATGCTACTGCCACGCCAAGAAAACTAGGTCGATTGCAACAAAAAGAAATTATATTCTATATATTGTATATACTTATCGTATAATTTCACGCAAAATATTATAGAGTATTCAACCAAAATGTAGTGATAGGTTATGCTGTCCATATTTTTTTCAGTTTACAACATAATACAAAAAGGAATGCCAATAATGAAAAAAAGGATTGCCAATTTACAAGTTGCCAAAGGATATTACAGTATAGAAAAACAAACTGCTTCCATAGAAAAAGGACTATGGGGTTACCAATTTCCAAGATAATGGAACGTATAAATTTATTTTATATTATTATTATTATGAAGAATACTAATTTTATTTTTTTGATTAAATTGAAGTAAAAGTGATTGTTCAATAAAATAAATAAATTCATTATATATATATATATATATATTCTGATTATATGCATTCCCAACTTACACTCACGCACACCCAGGTACTAAATTTTTTTTAATTCTCTTCTAATACGTTTTTTTCGTGTACAATTTAATGAACGTTAAAAATTTCTATCGTAAAATATACTAAAACAACGATAAATATCTTTAAAATCTCTTTTTCAGAAAAAATCGAGTTTCGAAAATAATAAAAATAAAAATTAAAAAAAAATGAATGAATCGAAATTTTTTTTTCGATGATCAATTTATATTAAAAACAAAAAAAAATAAGCCCGGCATTATTAAAAACCGTCAAAGAAATTCTGGAACATGACTGATCATATACATTCGCTATTTACACCCACGCACACCCAGATACTAAATTTGTCTAATTTTAACTAATTACGTTTTTTGTGTAAAATTTAATAATCTTTTAGAATTCTTATCGTTAAATATTCTAAAGTAACAATAAATAACTTAAAAATCAACTTTTCTGAAAAAATTTATTTTTAAAAATCAAGGAAATAAAAATAAAAATAAAATATCAAGCGGAAATCATTTTTTTGTTCAGCAGTGATAGGAATCAAGAAACAAAAAAAAGTCTTATAGTCGGCCAAAGAAATCCTAAGATATGACTAACTATATACATTTCCTATTAACACGCATGCACACCCAGCTACTAAATTTTTTTAATCCCAACTAAAGAAGTTTTTTTGTGTAAAATTCAATGATCTTTTAGAATTTACATCGTAAAATATTCTAAAATATCAATAAATAGCTTTAAAATCTTTATAGAAAAAATCGATGGTGAAAACTCGATAAAATTGAAATACAAAAAAATATACAGCAAAACCCAAAGTTTTTTTCAGCGGTGATAGGGATCCAAAAACAAAAAAAAAATACCCCGTTGAATCAAAATCGGTTGAGGGTGTTCTGAGATATAACTGACCACATACATACACGCGCACACACACACACACACACACACACACACACAAATAATTTCTAATTTGATGCGTTGATGGTTTTAAAATAAATTGCAGCACTGAATGCATGAATGGATGTGTCAGCTAACCTATGAAGTTCTTGACAACCATTATTGACATGGATATGATTCCATCGAAGAAGATGGATCTGTGATGATTCGGTCAATGATTTAAAGTTCTTGATATATGAAGTGGTTATTTTATCACTGATTACCTGATCCCATTTTACTGCTGACTGCCATAATTTTTGTACGAGAAGTTCTCCCGTGACAACAACTATTGAAATCCAGCCTAAGGGATCAAAAAGTTGAGATATGAATGACAACACCACTCTCTTGGATAGCACTTCCGGAATGTCAAAGTTGATAGTGAATGTGAAAGTATCTGATGATAGATGCCATTAGAGACCTAGAACTTTAACACCATTTTTACTTAAATAAGCCTTGTAATTTAAGCCTTGCTTTTGCTAATTGTTTTATGACTTGATTCCGTACATTTAACGCGCTATGATTATCATAGAATCCCAAAAGCATATCGTCACCAAAGGAGTCGTAAAACAAGACAGAAACAGCAAGTGGGAACCCTTTTCCTTCATCTTTTACTAGCTGCTTGATTACTCAAAGGGCTTAAAAGGGAGCAGAACGAGTACCATATGTAACAATGTTTAATTGAAAGTCAACGGGAGTTTTACTAAGTAAAGTCCTCCACAAGATGCGTTTAGAGTCACGATCAAGTTCATGACATTAAATCTGTCTACACATTTGTGTAATAGCAGTAAAGCAGTAACGAACGAGAATAAATATGAACGCCATTGTGACAGTACAATAAAAAAATCTACTCAAAGTTTTGGACCAGCTAGCATGAAATCATTTACCGAAAGGCCATTTTAAGTTTTACACGATGCATTAATACAACTCTTAGTTTTGTCGTTTGACTTTGGCAACGTAGAACAGAATAATGAGGTGAGTATACTGCGGTACTCGAGAAAAACGGTGATCGAGTCACTGGGCTCATGTGATTCATTGCCTGATATTCGTTCATGAATTTGTGATAAAGTTTTTTATGTTCATGATTTTTGGACAAAGGTGATTCTAACCTTTCGAGTAAATTTTCTGCGATAGAACGTGATTTTTCTATCCGAACGACATCATTTTGTTTAAAAGGGATTCCAACTATATATCTTTCACCTCCGTCTTTTTTGAGTGAGCAGTTTGAAAGTAAGATTCGCAATACTTATCATGGGTTGATAAAATTTTTTTAGGGGACATACTCACCATTTCCCAAAATTTACTAATCGATTTATCTAGCCGTTAAAATGTGATGGAACGGCAAACATGAACTTCATAAATGTCAGATTGAGCTAAATTGGAACATGGACCAAAAAGTACCTATCCAAATACAGTCTTTTCAACTATTGGTTTATTTGGTTTTCCTTTTCTCAGTTGATTCAAAATAATAGAACCGTGTACGAGGGTGGTCCGATAAGTAATTAGCCTACAAAAGAAAAACGATAAATTTTGTGAAAATTTCTTTTTATTTTTCAACATAATCTCCATGTAACTC
>JAPYYV010011074.1:0-10983 GCA_030522625.1 Copidosoma aretas | reverse complement strand
TCTTTTCTTGCTTGTAGTATTCAATTGATTTCATAACTACGAGCAAGAAAAGATGTTGACTAATATTGTTTGACTTTGCTCTTGTATATCTGAGTATGATTTGACTGGAAAAGGACTGCCTACGTGCAGTCGAAACGTCGTCAAAGAAAAAGAAATTGAATAGTATTGCCCTTAAAACAAGTTTAATTATTTATTAATCTCTTTCTTGTTTTTAGCCTCTAAGTCAACGCACTGAGGGCTCAAATTCCAACGATTTAAGATATATAACTTTGCATTCATTTTTTCTTATATTTTGAGTTTGCCTAAGCCAGCAACAAAGTAAATTATCTTACTAGAAATCATGTTCCTACCATGGTATCCATTAATATTTTTCACGCTTTTTTTCATGTTCAACCCGCAACTGTTGTCGACGACTTATGCAAGGAGTGGAATGCGTCTAAGGTTAAAGAGGTTTTATAATTTTCCATGCTAGTTTCTAATTTAAAAAAATTGCATTATAATTATATGTGAGTAACCTCAAAGTATTCTTTTTTGTTTATTGTTAAAGTTGCAACTTTTGTCTAAGATTCATGATTGGAATATATAGTGGGTAACATTCAGGATGATCCATTATTCTCCATGCTAATAAAAAAGTCAAAAGATCATCTCAAAATCATAAGTAAGTAATCTTAAAGTATGCGTCTTCTAAATATTTATAAAAAACTCAAGGTTAATGTCAAAACTTTTATGAAGTAAGCGCTTAAAAACATTGCCTTTTGCGGATCGTACAAAGCACCTAAAAATTAAACGAGTTTAACCGTAAATAGTGAGGTAGCACAGGAGGGACCAAGCAAATTCAACCACTATGGCTATAGATATGTAGGTATATCAGTAGGGCCTTGTCCCACTGCGCGCCTTTTAATAAAGAACTCGATTGATGAGAAAAGGTTTCTTATAATTATCGATGTTTAAATCTTGATCTATAAAAAGTTCGATTGATAGAGCTTCGTAGTTTCACAGAATTAAACCATAAAAAGATAGGTCAATAAATTTTAAAAGCTAACGCAAGTGCTCAGCCTAATAGAACACGATTTTTTAGGGAGCTCTCTATCACTGCACTTAATTTGTAATATTAGTAGTGTCATCCTTTAATATGCAATGATGATAAGGTATTATAGTACAAATTATAGGTATTTCTTTATGTTGAAAAAAAATTATTAATCATACTCTTCCAACATTACATGTGTGCACATTTCCAATTAAAAAAAAAACTTTTAAAAACTTTACACTATTTTGAATGTTCTAGTATTAAATGTTTTATTTTATTACTATGATATTATGATGTCATAAATAAATCCTTTTAATTATATTATTGATACATTTGATAAGATTAGGGAAAAAAAACTTTTTGGGTGTCGTAGCAATATTCTGAAGCTATTACATTTTTTTTAAAGTTTTAAATGTGGAATTCCATTTCAGAAATTCAAAGAAACACACTTCAATAATTATGCTATTTTAAATTGTGGATTTTTGTAATAAGATTCTAGTTGTTTTTTTTATTACTTGATTACTGAACGAATGTCTCCAGAACTTTTTTTGTGGAAGTACCACTTGAGAAAATGAGTTTGCCATTCATGTTCAAAATTTTCCTTTTTTATGTATTTAATTTTTCATCATAATATGCCGATAAACATTATACAATTTCGCTATTTTCTTAAATTAACTAACATGTACCCTAATACAACAAATTAGGTCTATTTTACTGCAATACTTTTTAAAAATAAAAAAATCGAGCAAATTAATTTACATGATAATTTTATAGAAATGCTGCATATTACTATAAAATTATTTTCTAGTAGCTGTGAGGTCTTTTTTGCCCCTTTAGGGCACTTTTTTTTTAAGATTAGAGAAAGTACAAGTGCAGTTAGGCGTCGCGCGTCGCCCTCCAGATGAATAGTGAAAAAGCTTATTCACTACCTTACTGAAGGATACATTGAGACTCATATAGTTTGTCTACATCAGTTACAGAAAATGAATCATGTTTTGTTCTTCTTTTAATAAAACATAATTATTAAATAAATTTAATTTACTGACTCTGTTTGTCTCCCTATCAAACTTTATTTATTCCAGAATTGTACAAAGTTTTGGCCATTTTGGTCAACGGCATGGCTCTCTTCAGGTACACTATGAATAAATTAAAACGAAAAAAGAACATTTAAAATTTATCTACTAAACCGCAAGACGAAGAGGCGCAGAATTACACTAACAAACATGTTCTAGTCAAACAGTATTGACACGTCTTCATATTACGACAAGACGATCCGCATCCAGCGAAGTTGTGCGAGACAATGAAATGTACTAAGTCAGTTTTTGACAATGTAAGAAGTAAACGTGTTAAGTTTGTGTTGGTAGCCAACAACTTAGAAGTAGTGGGAGATTTCGACAAGCCTGCTGACAACAATAAAGGATAAGAAATAGAGAGAAATGTTAGCAAGTATTTTTTTGTATTTCTGAGAATGTTTTAAATCTATTTTTCAAATTCAGTGTATCTGTCATTCTATTAATTGTATTATCTGTTAACTGTATGTAACAGATGATCATGCTCATATTATGTATCACGGGCTTGTTTGTGAATTGATGATTTTTTAAATTCTGATAACTGTGTGTCTATTAATATTGCACTACGACAGAAATAATTTTTCTGAGTAAACCTGCATCTATGTTCATCAGCAGCTGTACGTATATATATTGATGGACACACCTTACCTTAAAGTAAGGATGAAATAAGACAGCATGACAATCGGGACTGATCGATTAAGCGTTTCAAGCGTGACCAGTCCATGATCATAGTGAGAAGAAGTATGATCAGAGCCTAATAAAATCTTTACTTTGCTTCCTGCTCGGAGCGTAGAAGCTTCGCTTTTGCCAGGCGTGCGACGCATGTTTTCTTTCGTCTTTTCTAAAATCACATGCCTCAGCATATACTATTGCTCTTTTAAATCTCCTGCTAAGTTTTCCTTTATATAATATTTTCCTTTCTCCAGTAGTTCATTTATTTCTCGATAATATTTACAGTTGTTATAGTTGTCAATTAAAATTCAGTTTTTCTGTATTTTCTATTTGATAAGAGTGCCCTAATCCTTGTCAAATTCTCTTTGATATTCTCAAGTTTTTTTTGCCTCGGTTCTCCTTTCTATATGTCCTATTATTTCCCCATCCCCAAATTTTTAATATCTAACTTCAACTTCCTTCCCTCAATTTGACGAATTTTTATTGGTCATGCTTCTTGATTCTTCCATCAACCATAAATGTGGTCACCTTCTCTTGTATATTTTTAAAATTGACAATAATTAACCTTCTTACCCTCTCCTTATGTCTATTTGTATGCCAATCTTTTCACCCTCCATTTTACATATATATCCTGGTGTATTTGCATTTCAACTCAACATCCTTTTTGTAAATTTGTCTTCTATTTTTTCTACTTCTTCTTTTTTTTTCATCCCTAACTCTTCGCTCCATTCAAGCAACCTAATTTTATCATTGTATCCATAAAAGAAATCTTAAATTCAAACTGTTTCTTTTAGCTCTTTTGCTTGAGCCCAAAGCTGCAGTGGCTGTATTTTCATCCTACCTAACAATTTTTCTTATTCAAAGAGATGCTATTTTTGTTGAGGACCATACTAGTACGTCTTCCAACTTGTTGCCAACTAGTTGGACCATACTAGTACGTCTTCCAACTTGTTGCCAACCTTCCCTTTAAATTTAAACATATATTTTCCTATCTCTTCTCCATTTTTAAAAATAAAGATTTTGTTTTATATATGTTTACTTCCAGCAAATTTATCGTACGATATTTATCTACGTCTCTCAGCAATTGTTATATGTCTGCAAAATGCTCGGTGCCTAATACAACGTCATTAGAAAATTTAAGACAGTGGATTTTTATTATTCCTACTGTAACACTATCTGTATTATTATAAATTTACTCTTCGTCTATATCCTCTATAAATCAACTAAAAAGTACCAGGCTTTATGAACACCTTTGCCTAACTTATTTTACTGTTTGAAATGAATTTTTTAGCCTATGGCCCGTAATTACCTAATTTTCGGTGCATAAATTTAGGAATTCTTTTTAAAATTTTTAATATTTTCGTACCTAGCACTGTTTTCTCTTTTTTAATCCGAAAAGTTTCTCAATTGATTATATCAAATGCTGTTATGAAGTCTACCAATACAGCATATGATTTATTGCTTACCTCCCCTTAGTATAATTTCAGAAAAACTATTAACTACAAACATATTGCCCTTTTTACATAGCATGGTACGTTTCTAAAACGTTCTTAATATGTTAATAGGTCCTTACACACACAGACAGAAAACACTTACTGTTTTTTTGAAAATTCGATACCTAAAAAAGTGATATGATCTTATCTCTATAATTGTATAAGATTTTCGATAAGAAATAGTGAAACACGTGTTTTTCTATGATTTAACCATTTTTTGTAGGCTAGATACTACTTTATACCAAAGGACGAAAATTTTTAATCATTTTTTGTTATCAAGTGGAAGTTTCCAGGAAGTTATTTTCCCATATTTTATGTGGTCATGAGATTCACGATTTTTAAGAGACAAACTTGTCTTACCCACTACTTATTCATTTTTGTAGGTTAAGATATATATTGAGACAAATAAAAAATTTCCTGTATTTCTGGTTTCATAACCATGTTGTTTAAAAATTATATCTTTGTTTGTTTACATTTTTTAGGATTCTGAATGTAAAACATCGATTTTGCATTGATAAACCGTATTTAGCAGATTAGGGGATGACTGCGCATCGCTAAAAAAAAATTTATAATATCTTCGCTTAAACAGCTAAATGTTCCACAAAGTTTCATGATTATATCTATGTTCGTTTAAGAGATTTACGATTTAGAATAAAAGTACGGGTATTTTTGTCATCATTTTCCATTTTTTTTTTAAGTAAGGGACATTTTGACGTCATTTGTGATATTTTTCCTCTATAAAGAATTGAATAAGCTATAATTTCCAGAAATATTCATGACTCTATCTTAAGTCCTTCTGGAGATTTCCTATTTTGGAAAAAAAAACAACTAGTTTTCGCCCACTGTGTGGCGGTCCCAATTTGCGCCCCAGCTCCAGTAATCTTTTTTTCTTTTTTTTTAAATTTTACCATAGTTTTAGTTATTTCCCATCTATATAAGTAATTATGAAATGATTGAGAACAAATATTTTTGTCAATATTTGCACTAAATTTAGGTATGTTTCAGAAGCGTGTCGAAAACTTTACAGATATGTTTCGTATCAACTGCAGGGCAGACATTTCAAGGTTTTTTAAATACTTCAGAAACGTTTCTAAGACTTTAGATGAGGCTTTTGGAAGTTCCATACGAAAAGTTTCGCAATTGTAGAAAGCTATGTGGGTTTTTCTTCTTTTTGCTGGGGAGCCAGCCTGACTATACCTTGGAATATATTGCACCTTCTGACCTATTATTCCACTCTTTTAGCGATCATGATTTCTAATACCTTGCACTTTTTGTTTAATAATACAACCTCCCTGTGGTTCCTATCGTTCTTCTACTCTTTTCCTGATTTGTAAAATGGATGGATTCTTGCTGTTTTTACCCTTTAATAATTTATATTTCCGTCCATAACCTATTAAGTATGATTGGTAGTTCAATCATGCAAACCATAGGCAGATTTTTGAAACATTCTCCCACAATTCCGTCGTCCTTGCCAGCTTTAATTTTTTTGTTAGTTTACCTAGGTCGTTTTGTAATTCAACGATGGATATTTCCTTGTCAAAATCCTTCCATACTTTGCTATTGATTCCTATACTTCTTTTTACGCTCTACGTTTTCCGTGCCTCATTGTCTCTCCACACAAATTTTAAAAATCATTGTCTTATACCTATTTTCTTGTTCCCACCCTCTTTTTTTCTATTAAATTTCCCGATTGATTTCCACAACTTATTGAATTTTTTCTTTCCGTTACTTTACTAAGTTTTTATCGGCTATTTCAATTTTTTTCATCTCTGATAAATTCTTTCAACCTTTTTTTCAGTCTTTTTTTTATTTCACTTACTCACTCTTTTATTTTTTGATCGTTAATTGAGTTTCCCTGTAATCTTTTATTTCCGCTTGATAATAAAAAAATGAAGCTTATCAATTTTGCAATCCTTTCTCTATTCTGATCTTATCATCATTTTTAGTTTTTTTGCTACCTGTGTTACATTAACTTCGTATATAATTAGAGATGTTTAAATAGGATTGGTTTTCTTTTTGTAAAATCAAAATCGACTGATTTATTGAAATATGTATACGTTGCAAAAAAGTTTTCGTAAAAATGGGGTCGAAATTGAAATAAAAGTTTATTTCCATAATATCGAAGTCCTTAATTTATTTATAATAATAGACTATACAATTTTTGTATATCTTTGTACTTACGACTAGGAGAGACCATTAAATTTTCAGATTAGCTATTGTCTTGTGATGCCTTTTTTATATTACAAATAAGACTTGTGCATCTATTTACAATCAACGAAAGAGCTATTAAATCTTAATATTTCCAGAAGATTAAAAAATATGAAAACTACTGCTGCCCAAGGATGAAAAGTAAAAATCACTATTTTAACGCCTTTGTGATAATTTAACTCTAGTAGATCTGTAGAAAACTTGTTAACGAACAAATTATTTTTGACTGTTTCAGCAATCAAAATACTAGGAAAGAAGAAATAAGCAAAAAGTATGAAAAAAACTGTTCTTTTTGAATATTTTTTGAACGACAATTAGCGCATTAAGAAGACTATTCTTCTTAATACTGCGATAATTCTCTAAAACACTTAAAACAGCCCAGCCAGCATGAAATTTTTTCCGAATTTTATGACGTTTTTCTCACCTTTTTTAAAATACTTTGATGTCTTGTGCTGTTGGAAAAGTTCAGCGCTATAGGCAAGAATTGTCTTATTGGATGCTTTGCCTACCAAGTCAGTTACATTCTTTCCCATTTTGCAACGCCCGACATTTTGGATCCAAAATAATGTAGTACAGCCTACTGGATCCCGTTGGTTATAATATTATTTATACAATATGGTGATATCTTTAAAACCAAAAGTATGTGTAAAATTTTGGCATGATTGGATAGCTGAAAGTAGTTAAAAGTCAATTGTCAAATATTTCTATGACGAACAGACCAACATACAGTAGAAAGGTAAACAATAGCCTATAAAAATGGTTTACAACTGCTTGTTACTAAATTATTATCATTCAAAAAATCATACTCTTGGAATCAAGTAACAATTAAAAAAGAGAGCCAAACACTTAGTGCAGTTGTACCTTATATGGACGTGAATTCTCTTACTTTTATCAGATTTGCTCTGGCCAAGTGGATAAGATACTCGACTTCGAACTTTTCGGATCAGATTCGAGCCCCGAAGCCAGAGGTCTAGCATTTTTTATTTCTTTTTTTAAATTGGAACTGGATTGTTCTTGTATTTCGATAATTGTCGTCATTATTTATACACAAGAACATATCAAAATTGTTGCTGAAATAAAGGATTCTTTGACGCGTGTTTAACACGTTGAAGTAACCACGTGACACGTTCCTGACACGTGTCTGTTTACACAAAGGCGGATATTTTAACGTGTCAAACACATAGCATACACGAGTTAGCCACCTTTTCGCACTTGTGAACTCGTGTCTAAAAACACGTGCTTGCTCCGTTGCACAATCGGGC
This sequence comes from Copidosoma aretas, assembly GCA_030522625.1. Taxonomy (NCBI): domain Eukaryota; kingdom Metazoa; phylum Arthropoda; class Insecta; order Hymenoptera; family Encyrtidae; genus Copidosoma; species Copidosoma aretas. Next base: position 3,251 of record JAPYYV010011074.1, on the reverse strand, counting down.
CCATTTAGCATGACTCGTGTGTGCAATGTAGCAAGCACGTATTTTTGGACACGAGTTTACATGTGTAAAAAGGTGGCAAACTCGTGTATGCTACGTGTTTGACTCGTTAAAATATCCGTCATCGTGTAAACAGATACGTGTCAGGAACGTGTCACGTGGTTGCTTTAACGTGTTAGACATGTGCTAAAGCATCCTTCATTTTTGCAACAATTTTCATATATTCTTGTGTATAAATATTGTTAAAAATTATTAATACATTAACAATTCAGTTTAAATAAAAAAAAAAAAAAAATAATAATAATAATAATATCAGACATCCGGCATCGGGGCTCAAGCCTGATCCGAAAAGTTTATATATTGGACACTTGACTTTTAAATACTTTCAGCTATACGATCATTCCAAAATTCGACACACACTTTCGGTTTTCAAGATATCACCCTATTGTATAAATATTACTATAACTAACGGGATCCATTACGCTGTAATACATTATTTTGAATCCAAAATAGTGGTCGTTGCAAAATGGCAAGTCACGTAACGGACTTGGTAGGCACAGCATCTAATAAGAAAATTCTGGCCAATAGCGCTGAACTTACTCAACAGCACAAAACATCAAAGTGTTTTTAAAAAGTTCTAAAAACCGTTATGAAATTCGAAAAACGATTTTCAAACGATTGGAAAGATTTATGCTGGCTGGGCTGTTCTACATATTTCAGATAACTATAGCAATATTGAGAAAAAATAGTTTCGTCTAACCTAAGTGTGTGTCAATATTGTATCTAAAAGAGCACTACTATTTAATTAGTAGTTCACAATAGCCAATTAAAAAATTATTTTTGGTTTTGAAAAAAGTTTTTTTATATTGTCTAACTTATTATAAGCATAAAAAACATTTTGTTGAAACTTCAAAAATTTCTTATTTTTGACAGCTAAAATTTTGAATATTTGAAAAAAACTTTTTCCACGGCTACCGCGGGTAAAAGTATATCAAAACATTATTTATTTAGATGAATATTTATAGGTTTAAAAATCTATTTACTGTAAAAAGTAATGACAGACACTCCATAGAAATATAATAATTATTTGCTTGTGCAAAAGCTAAGAGAATTAAACGATTGCTTAAAGCATCAATCTGTCAATAACGATTGTTATGAACATAGTGTCGAAACTTTTTCTTTTAATTTAAAACATGAAGTAGGTTGCAATAAAAAATTAGGTTTTAATTTTTTTTTTGTAGTTCTGAAAATCGTATAAGACTAATCTATGTTAATCTCATCTAGTAATAATTTTTTACTGTTATACCCTAAATTAATAAAATTAATAACTATAATTGCCTTAATAGAGTTTAGTTAGTTCCATAAGAGAACTCATTAATCGATTAATGCCAGCGCAACCTTATTCCATGAGATAGTGCGCCTGCGTGGAAACTATTCTCCAGATTTTATATTTTTTTTTTCTAGACATAAGTAAATCACTTGCTACCAATTATTCTATGATATTTATTATATTTAGGTAAATCATTTTCTACAACAAACTGTGATTTTAGTTATAGATTAATACTTCAACAATTCTGATTCTTATTATAATGTTTTTTGTTACATAGATTTTGGAATACTTGAAGTTTATAGCACAAAAAATTTACCTATCGATGAAGTTATTTATCCCGAACCACTATATTTATCTCATTCCAGTATACAATCTCATTATTGTCAAGTATTATTTTGCAAAGTTAGCAAGGTCTCTTTACACTTAAAACGTCAATGCTTTTGAATAACCTTTTTTTATAAAGTAGTTGAAATTATAAGTATAATGGCTTGCATCATGTAAATACAACGATCTTATTATGTTGGTGTCCAATTTCAACAGAGCTGAATATCAGCTAGACCTTAGGTATAATTGAAAAGAACAGATAAAATCAGTCTCAATTTTGGTAATTTTTGTCCCCATAAATAGACAAACTATAGCACTTTAATATTCGTCAATGATTATTTTATGACGGTAATCGGGCTCACTTATTTGAAGTGCATAAGTTGCCCGATGAAAAATAGATAGTTTTCATTGTTTGTTGATCATTTTAACTAGTTAATAAGTTATTTCTTTATTTTTAGGTGTACTTGAATCACGTTCATACATCAAAATATTGAAAAATATGTGTGAGCCTCAATTACCTATTCTAGTTCAAACTTTTCTATGGCGCCAATTAAGGTGAGATGTAGTTACATTTTCTACACATTATTTAAGAAATATGCATATGTATTTGGGTATGTTTATTTTTAGTTTAAAACTTTTGAATGAATGTGATTAAATTGAAAAATATTTTTAAAGAGAGTTTACGGAATCGCTTAACTCGAGTAAAAATGTTTAATGTTTGGCCAACGTTTGGAAAACATTGTTATGAGTTTCTATACGTCTGCTTTGCGAAAATTCAACCAAATTTGGCCAATAAGACTCTGCAGTAAAACTAAGACTTATGAGTATGCATAAATTTCTGTATTCGAAAATCAGAGTACATAAGGCCTTCTACCTTTCTAAAAAATTCTCTAGGTATATAGGGTCACCAAGGACGAGTTCTACATGTTAAATTACGTAAAGATGAACATGCATAAGCTTTTACTCCGTTGTCCCAGTTTGTCTATTAAGTGAGAACAATGTGCCTTTACACCTGGACATATCAGTGTCTGTGTGTATTCAGTTGCTTACGACCGTGTTCAGCTAATGGGGATGGGGACCTAGCAAGCTCAGCTCAGATCAAGTCCTCTAGGAACTCCTGCAGGATCATATTTTACGAGATAAAGAAAAATATGCGATAGAGACACGCATTTTGTTAAAACGTCTCTGCTAATTAGGTCATCTTTATTCCTAAAAAAAATTGATTTAAATAAATGGAGACATTGATGCTTTTGATTTTACAGATTTTTTACCTTCAAGTACAAACCAGTTTTGTCATGCTAGCAGCTATTATCAAGGTCAATCGACATCATCGTTACATTAAATAACTTCTATCGTAGAATAATGTAATAGCTAATGTTTTTCTTACCTAGAAGAAATGAAATTTCAACAATGTTTAAAATCTAAGAGAATCTATCTTTATGAGTGATTAAAAAAATTACTTAGCTTAAAGACTGCTGCATCACGTATAACGTGTGATTACGCCTCTGTGCATAAGCAGATAAAGTGCATATTATGTAGGTAACTGGCTGTAGTATGAATGCTGAAAATTAAAAAAACATCATCTTTAGATATTTGCAAA
>JAPYYV010011073.1:0-11905 GCA_030522625.1 Copidosoma aretas | reverse complement strand
AGATTTAAATGCTGTTTTGAGATTCAAATACTGATTAATTATATACTTTATAATATAATTTAATGATTGCAAGTATTTATTCTCTATAACTAATCACTTAAATTAAAATATAGGCACTATTTGAGAGTTCCGCAATAATTGGTACAAGCACAACAATACCCTCACTTACCCCTAAATATTATGCGGACCATGCGACATGTGTTTAACAACTAATTTTTTCAGCTTTTCATCATTTGTGGGAATCTTTGCAGATATAATGTTATCAATATCATCAGGTGATATAATTTTGTTATCAGGATGCAGCGTGACTTATATATGAGCGTGTGGTAAAACTCCTTTTTTGAAATTCAATAGTGTAAACATATGATATTATTTTATTGAATAAATTATTTTTTGTTATATCACCCAAAATAAATTGTAACTTTGTATTAAACAATCTTACTGTTATATTTGTTATGTCGTTTGGTAAAGTGTTTTTAGGAAAGTCTTTCAATACACTTTTCATTTCTTTCCATTTGGGATTGCATTTAACAGTTATAAATATATCTGGTCTACCACATTTTCTCATAATTGCAATTACATCTTGATAATGCTGTTGCATGTATCGTTGTCCGCCTATATACATTGAAGGTAAAATAAAAAGGTTTCCAATTTTATGGTTTTTTTTCAAAATTTTGTGTGATATTTGATGCACTATTGATAATATGATCTACTTGACCTTGATAACGTAGAAAACTAAATTTTTGATTATTTCTGAAAAAGTTTCTCAGATTACTTTCAATCATAGTATAAGCATGTAAAAAAAATTGTTGTGTTAATCTTCCTGATTTTAATAAGGGATCGAATCTTACATTTTCTGGTCTTTAAGACAACCTGTATATACAGTATTGTAACATTGAAATTGTTTTATTCTTTTTATTAACATTTTTCAAATAATTTGTACTCCAACTAAAAGCACGTAAAGGAAATAGTATAGAAAAAACCATTGGATCTACATATTAAGATAATTTGTTTCAATAAGTATGAGTTGGTACATTTTCAGGTAGATTTTTGGGATAAACACATAAATTAAAATCATCGAATATTTCGTTTTTGGAAACTATTACAGCACCACACTCTGCTATTATAGGTTTATTATATCTACTATTATTTTCGCCGTGTTTACGCAAAAAATACATTTTACATTCTGGTAAGGATTGAGATTTTGTAATGTTATATAGATATTTATAACTTTTTGATACTGGATTTTTATTAAGAATTGTTAAAATTTCTAGGTGTACTTTAACCAAATTCGGACTCCCTTTTAATCTTTTCTTAATGGCATGGACATCGTTATAAATATATAATTGACTTTTGGAAGACTTATTAATTGTACTATTTAAACTATTAGGAGTTGTGTGCCAAACTTGACCTTGCAATTTTAAATTATAAATAGCTTTTTTTTCTCATGTAATATATTAGAATTAAAAGATGCAAAAGAAAAGATATTATTATAATATCTTATTGAATGTCTTAAATTATTATCACATACTTCAAAGTAGTTTGGCTCGCATGAACAACTTTTGATAAAATTTATTTCACATTTTCGTCTTTTTTTCAATACATTATTATCAAAACAATCTATATTTTTTCGTTTTATACATTTTTCGTTAGTTTTTTCCAAACTATTTTTTATTTTTGAAACTGCAAATTCTTGCTTTAAAATATTTTTTTTTGAATTGTCGTCATTAATATATGTATGATTACAAGAATTTTTTTTTCTTCAACTTCTTTTTTCTTTTTAAGCACATTGTAGTCTACTACATTCAAATAATAAACATTTTGATCATCAGAACAAAATAATATTAAATTTTCTTCACTCAACAAATTGCAAAAATTTGACTCAAATTTTCATGCAAAACTTTTATAAGAATAATATATATTTCAACAAAACTTCTAATTTCAATCTCATAACCATAACTATGATTTTTACCATGTATTTATAATAATTTGAACTATTACGAATTATTTATAATAATTATGACTCTAAATGTCATTTTTATGTTCATTTCATTTACTAACAACGTTTCTAACAATTTCTAACCTTATTTTAAAGTGATTATTATAATTACCGTATAAAAAAACTGAAAAACATCTAAACAACCGATTTCCGTCTTGTACTACCTTTACTTTCAAATCAACCATAGATTTCCTGATTTGAACTTTTCCAACATTTGTATCTCCATTTTTCAATTCTTTTGTTTTGTTCAATTTATTATTCTTATTTCCCTTTTTATTATTTTTTTATTAATACAATTTTTGACGTTCAACAATTGATTTATTTACTTTTGTTTCTTTAACACTAAGACTTTTATTGTAATCAATAACATCGTAATGACCAGAATCAATGTTACCTCTCAACAAAAATATTAAATTTTTAGTATATAATGGATAACCGAAAGTATGTTTTAAAATATGAAAAACAACTTCAACATAAACATTACAAATATCTACAAAACTTTGTATTTCTACTTGAGTTCCATAAATACCGTTTTTTTACATGAAATTAAAATAACTATCAGTAATAACTATTAAAATACGTTAAATTACATTTAACATTTGTAAACGATTGTCAGTAATCTACTGTTAGGGGGTTGGCGCGCGTAGCGCACAGGGGGGCGAAGCCCCACTAGTATATATATACGAGTGGGGCTTCCTTTTCGCGCTATGATGAAAACTTTTTGTAACGCTCTTCATTTTTTATAAAAGTTGTTAAAGAAACATCATTTTATAATCTTAATCCTCATTAAATTTAATTATTGGAGCATTTTAACCGGGTAATCTTCGAAGGCTCTATAATGAGCTATCAAAAGTTTAGGTATGCTGCCATTTCTATGCTTAATAATACAAGATTCTTTTAGATCTTTCCAATACTGTATTAAATTTTGTAGTATTGAAAAAGTCATGTTTTGATATACTATGTTGGACATAAATTGTTTTATAAAATTTTACAACACTGGTTTAGTATACGTAATGAATTGAAAATAAACTTTTAGAAAGTGGGTGTTTTCGGATTTTTTTCGATTTATTTAAATCCTTGATTTACTTTTCAAATGATGTGATGTAGAGTAAAGAACAGGAATTTAATAAAAATATATAACTTTTGATTACTTGTTTGCTATTGTGTCTATGAATATTGTTTTTTAAACCATAAATTTTCCATTTACTTATTTTTATGGCATGTTTCACAAATAGTAAGGAGTTGATAAACTACAAACTGCATTTTCATTAAACAAATTACCAAAGATCGATAGCTGCCATGCGAGCTCTAAGGCCAAAGACACACGGAGAGACGAATGGACGAATGACGATTGACGAATGCCATAAGACTGTGTGAGAGCGAGGGAGAGGTATTGACGAATAGACCTCTCTCTCGCTCTCACGGAGCCTTACGGCATTCGTCAATCGTCATTTCTCGTCATTCCGCTGTGTGTGACTTCAGCCTAAATAATTAAGCCTTGCAGCATGCCAATGACGGCAGACTGCCAATTTAACAGAAAAATCGATTTCACTTGGGTCTATTCTTTTTTTTAAACTCGTTTATATACATGTATATAGTCACTAGTGGTTAAAAGTGAATGAGCAAAAGAGAGAAAAAGTGGGATAGAGGTACTTGTCAACTTAGAAAATTTGGTGGGCCTCGGTCAGTCCAACACTTGTCTCTGTACATAGCGGTCTTCAGTTGTTATTAATTGCGATCTCGTTTGCTTGACTTGATTTTTTTGGATTTTGTCTTTTTCGCTCATTGTCTTTTATTCGTCCACATTTCAGTTAAAGTGCATTGATTCCTTTCATTTTCTTTTTTTCGTTGGTAATTGTGACCGTGATCGAGGCGAGGCTCGGCGTACTGCAAGGAAAGCGCGACGAAATTCCGCTTCCGCGGTACCGTGTGACGATTAACATGATCGACGAGGTGATCGGAAGGAGTGCGTTACGTCCAATCTCTCCTCAATCTTTACTTATTTTTTTTTATTGGTCATAGTTCTTCTCTTGTATTTTTCTCTTCAGCGTTTTTCCCTTGAGCCACAAAATATGTCTTTGTTCGTGGCTCATAGATACATTGATTTTGTATTTTTACTCTAATTCTATCCTTTTCTTCGTCGAGTAAATTCAATTGAGTTACAGTACAAAGTAGTTTGTCGGTTAAGTGACGTTTGTGGCGGTTAAATTTTTAAAGTCAGTGGGTGAATTTGAATATAATTTTTTTGTCCTATTTTTGTTACATTCAGTTTTTGCGTAGCGTCAGTATGTTGATTATTTTATTCAGTTTCATCGTGGCTTATCATATCATTAACAAATCAGTTGTCTCCGTTGAGGTACACAGCAGCATGGTAACGCAGCCAATAGGGTAGCCAAACTATACTTGCTACGAAACAGTGCAATAAAATTGATTGTAGTGGGGCTGCAAGGGGGCTTATCAAAACTGGAAACATTTTTTACGTAAAACACAGAGAAAACAAATGGATGTATGCCATGGTTTATGTGGAGGGTGGTGCGGGGGTTTGTGAGCGGGATTAAAATAACTGAACAACTGACGATCGTACAAAATACGTGGAAATTGAACGAAATTACGTGTGAATTGCGAAGAGCGGAAAGGAGAGGGGGGGGGGGGGAAGAACAGAGAAAGTCCCATCCTTACAACCATATGTATATATATATATATATATATATATAGTCATTTATTGAAATATATCCAAAACCAAAACATTAAAACGTAAAAATTCTATGAGTAAAACATGATTTAAAATAAAAATAGAATAAAAAATTTATTGTTTTCTCTCGAGAAAAAACTTTTATCGATAAATTATCATTATAGATACGTATCTTTAGACATGAGATCATACAGTCGATACTATTTATGTAAATTATTTTATTTAAATATTTTTTTAAGAATAGTTTGCGACATTTTTTTTGGTGAAAATCGTTTATTAAGCCATCAAAACAAATTTTTCTCAAAAAGATCACTTTTAATGTTCATCAGTGACAAATCATTAAAACGATTCTTATCCATTAAAGATCTTCATCGGCTCTAAATGAGTTTTAAGTTTAAAAATGATCTTTCCGCGGTACAATTTGTGTCAACTGCTGATGCTCAGAAAACGGAAATTGGTTTTTGCGCAGTGGAAATAAAATCAGTTAAAAAAACTTTCTCAAAAGAGTGCGAACACATAGAGACACAGACCAGTAGAGTTAGACATGCAGATCATCAATTCATTCAGAAAGTCCTTAGTACCGGTTTTTTTCTTTGCATCATTAACATGATGTTTTGAATGACATATATCGTTTGAAATAAAAACCACTGATTCCGTTAGTAATTATTCAACAACTAGTAGCGTAAATCGATTTTTTTTATGTTTTCATTGAATTTTAGAAAAGGGGCCGTACACAAACCACGTGGTCACTTCAGAGGAAATAGGGGTACAGCGAAATGCTACGTGAAGCTACGTGGGGGGAGGTAGGGGTCGAATAACTAGCTACGTGGTTTATCCATTTAATTCGACAGGCACCATTTTGTTGTGATAAGTACATCTAACCTCGAGTGTTATAGTGTGTACATCTTCTCTTTCTGTATTAGGCATGATCTGCGAAAAGTTTTTACTTTTCACTCAACATTTAATTTAAATTGAGCATACGTACATGATTGATGATTGCAAAATGACTCTCCATACGTATAATATAGAAATTTATAACTATGTTGATTGAACATAATAATAGATACGCATACTTACATACACACACAAACACACACACGCGCTCACACACACACACACACACATATATATATATATATATATATATATATATATATTCGTAATAAAATGGAGTATTTTTTAACAGCAAAAATTATCTTTTTGTAGGTAGGAGGGTTCAGAAAAAATCATTGTTGAAACCACGTGTGTAAGGGAGGGGGGGTTGAGATTATCTACGTAGAGCTACGTGGGGGTAGGGGAGGGTCAAAAATCAAGAAAATTGAGACCACGTGGCTTACGTACGGCCCCAAAACTACCAAACGTACAGGAAAATGATCTGCATAATATTTGTAGCTATTTAATTACCTACCAAATAGAAAAAAATGAAAATTTTGCTACGATCAATATTCAACTCGCATATTGAAAAAACCACGAAAATCTGCATTTTTTTCAATAGCTTCTTTTTTGTAAACGTACTTGAATGTTAAACTTGCAATAATGCAGTTCAAATTCTGTCGAAGGAGTAATAAAAAAATGAAAATGATCTCCCAAATCGTTGTCGAACAGTTCAATTTGCAATTAAAAAAATTCCATGTTCGATTTGTTATGAAAAATTATCTATAGATCGTACATTAGCATCCTTGCTTTTACATGCTTAAATAGTCGTACATATTAATATTCAATTATACAATTTATTATTGTTTGATACTAAACGGTTATTTTGCAATAAGAACAATTTCAAACTTTATTTTTTATTTTATTACTCCTTCATTTTCTTAAATTGGATATTTTTATTAATTGCATTGTATTCCTTGAATTTATCTACAAATTTTAAAAAAAAAGGTAATTGTACGACCAATACGCGCAAAAATAGGTTATCATGAGTGAATTTGATTAGCGGGAGGAGTTTCCCGCAGCGGCGGCCCAACACGCTTTTGATCGTAGCTCTTCAAATCCAACGCGACGAAATATTTTTTGGCGTTTAGCTTCTACTGGTCTTAAAGACACATTTTTTTTTAATTTTGCCGAGAAATTTCCTGCGCCGTGCCGTCGGGGACGACCCTCCCGCTGATTAAACTTACTCACAGTACGGAAAAATACCCTGTTATACTTTTTCATGGCAACAATATGTAGATTTTTATGCAGTTGCAAATTTTGTGGCAAAAATTGTGTTTTAAGTGCATTATACTCGAATTCGGGCTCTTACTGTTGATAAATGAAGGCTTAGAAATCATAAAAAACTAACCTATGTTCGCTCTTATTGGTCGTACCATGACCTTTTTTTTTTAGAAAATTTGTAGAAAAATTCACGAAGTACAGTGCAATTAAAGGAATTGTCTAATTTTCAAAAACAGAGAAGTTATTAAAGAAATAATTAAGCTTAAAATTGTTTTCATTGGTAAATAACCGTTTAGTATCAAAAAAAGATAATTTTTACACTTTAATATTAAAATGTATGACAACTATCCGGTGGATCCTTTTATTTTTTTAATACTCCTTTGATAGAGTTTAAACTATATTATGGTGCAAAATCAACATTCAAGTCCATTTGCAAAAAAAAGTATCTAAATAAAGAAGAATGCTGATTTGTGGTTTTTTGCAATTTGCGACTTAAGTACTGATCGTAGCGAATTCTATTTTTTTTCCATTTTGTAGTAATTATATAGGCTACAATCTTCAAAGACATTATTTTCCTGTAGGCTAAAAAGTTTCTCTAAAGTTTAATGTAAACGATGAAAAAAAAAAAATGATTTCCGCTACTACTTATTGTATAATTCATAACGCAATTGATCTATTTTGTTTCAGACAATATGTATCATTCAAAACACTATCATCAAGTATATTAAGCAAAAAATCGGCACGTAAGATTTTCTGTACGCGATTTCGACAACTACACTGGTCAAACACTGAATCTGCAACCCGTAATCCGTATTTTTCGGGCTGACCAATGAGAGGAGTTATATAATCCTGACAGTTCTGCTAAAAAATCAATAGTTTACATAGCACAAGGAATTCCTAGCCGAATAGGTTAAGTAATTGGGCGAGTTCCGCTCGTGCTACGTATGCTATCTCTTTCTCACTCGCTCGTGTAAATGCTATCCGTACAGACTTTTCCGCTCTCATAATCCCCATAAATCCTATTTAATATAGGTGCAGGCAGTCGAGCGTATTCGGTTACCAGGGATTAAGTGTTTGAGATGTATTTTGTTTTATTAGGTAAACCCACTTTGTAGTGTAGCCTTTATGCAGTCCATGTCCATTATATGGTGTTAGAAGTCCGGTAAGTTTGTACAGTTCTTTTGACCAGGTAATGAAAAACTCTTCTCCTGCTCCACACTACGCAGTCAAGTAGGGTGCACCTTTTTAGTCGGCCGTCGGCCCATTTCTATGCCATTTTTACACAAGTATATGTACATACTATATATATACATATATATCTTCCTATATTATATAGTAAATTCGTGTGGCGCTGGAGTAATGGCCTTCACACGACCCCTCATATTTACTTTACGCACATTGATAAGTATGCATTAATTAAGGTAAAAATAAGCTAATTTTCCCTCTATTTTTCTAAGTATAACTAGCCCTTACACGCCCCTCATCACCCCTCTACGTGAATCCTCTCCACCCCCCCCCCCACACTTTTTAATTTGCCCCCCTCACACACACAGCCTCCCCATGAAATAAGGGAAAACGCGGTCGTTTTCTTCGTTACTAAAAATTGTTTTCCCCCTCTAGCGGCCCCTTCACAACCCTTCCCCCCCAACATGTTTCATTTGCTCCTTACCGCTCCTCTACAGCCTCCACACATAAACCCTCCACCAACCCCCACACCCACCTCCTAGACTCCTTACGCCGTGTTACGCATGCTTTTTGTAAGGAAACCTTGAAGATATCTAAAAAAAGTTTGAGTATACAATAAAGCCCCTCCCTAGCAGTCCCTTTATGAAATGAGGGAACATTCCTTTCCTTTTTCTCTTATTAAAATCCCAAACACCTGTGATGTTCCTAGTCATTAAGCTGTACCCAGACTGCACCACGTGGAGGTAGACTTGCTTTGCATTCCATGTGTGAATATTTGCGTGTGTATGTTAAACCATTTTTTTACGTGTAAATTATAATCAACAGTGTATTGCTATGATTTTTTCACATAATATAATAATTTTATAAAGATGTATCAATATTGCATTTTATATAATCGGAAAAGTTCATTCCATAGTATATTTTCCATTTCTGAAGAATGATCTTACTCCTTCTGTATAAAAATACACTCAGCATTTTTACATCTAGATAATGCAACATATAATTGACCATGAGAAAAGAGTGGCTTTTTTAAGTACAAGCCTACACTGTAAAAAATTATTTCGTGTGTTTACTACAGCTTATGGTAAATTCACATTGTCTGGCGTAGTAAAAATACTACTGGCTAGTAAATATACTCAAATCTTAAGTAAATTACTACGCTCAGCGTTAGAAATAATCCGACCTATGCTTATCCTAGTGATGTTACTATGGTAATAGTAGCATTTTCTTACAATTTTTGTAGTTCATCAATTATGCTGCTAGTAAAGTCTCACAGCGATCAATAACTTCCGTGCTCTCGAAAAACCTTTTTTACGAGTCGAGAAGAGATTTTATACGTCTATATTACTAATGATTTTGAGAAGAACAAAAAAACATCGTAATGGACATTACTACTGACGTAGTAAATATACACAGTTTGTAGTGAACTATGGCGTAGTAAATATACTACGCTTAGCGTAGGTCAGATTATTTACAACGCTAAGCGTAGTGATTGTATTGCGCGCCTCTTCCTCGTGATCAAAATGCAGTAACCCCTTTCCCAGCCTACTTAACCACACGTTTAAAGCGTAAAACTTAGAGGGCGCTCCCTCCACGCTAGCGGGCATCCGGCGGCCGCACTCGCACCCTATGCTCATTCTTTCTTCTTGTGCCGAACGAGTAACACGTTCGTCTTAACAGTCAACGCATGAAAATAAGTCATCAATATTCTTGCCGCAGTGGATCTGACAGCTTTCAGTGAAAGAGGAAGGAGAGGAAAAGGATCAAGTCAGCCCAACAGCAGGGATATTGCATCGGGTGTCCCGCAGCTTTCAGTTTTTATCTATTTTTCGCCGCTGGAGTACGGCCTCACGGCAGCAGATTTTAAATCTGTCATTGCTGTAGTATTGCTATTGCACTACTCAATCACATCGATTCGGTGGGAGCTCTAATTCCGCGACCGTGCAAAAAGTTTCCTTTTTGCTTGAGTCCTGTGAGGAGGTAAACGATATACAACGTATCGTGTATTAGTGTAATCCTTTGCTGCGCACCTCCGAGAGGCCGACGATACACGATGTATCGCGCAAAGGTTTTGTCCTTTGCTGCTAGCCTCCAAGAGGCTGTCGATACACGACGTATAGTGCATAGGTCTTATTTTGTGCTGCTAACCTCCAAGAGGTCGGCGATAGACGACGTATCGCGCAAAAGTTTTGTCCTTTGCTGCTAACCTCTATGTGGCTGACGATACACGACGTATCGTGCAAAAGTTATGTCTTTTGCTGCTGACCTTCCAGAGGCCGGCAATACACGACGTATCGTGCAAAGGTTATGTCTTTTGCTGCTGACCTTCCAGAGGCCGGCAATACACGACGTATCGTGCAAAGGTTTTACCTTTTGCAACTGATCTCCAGGAGGCTGACGATACACAACACATCGTGCATAGGTTTATCCTTTGCTGTTAACCTCCAAGAGGCCGACGATACTCAACGTATCGCCAAAGGTTTTGTCCTTTGCTTCTCACCTACAAGAGGCTGACGATACACGACGTGTCGTGCAAAAGTTATGACTTTAGCTACTGATCTCCAGAAAGCTGACGATACGTATCGTGCAAATGTTTTATTTGTTGCGAGCTGATCACCAGGAGGCCGACGATACACATCATATTGTTCATTGGTTCCATCCCTGGCTTCTCGCTTAAAATAAGGTTTAATCCTTCTTACTTGCGGGAGTTTTATTCTCTCGGCAATCGACTGAATCGACATTTCAACATTAGTGATACTAAACGTATCGTCCGAAGGTTTTATCCTTTGTTGCCAACCTTGAAAAAGATAAAATCCTTCTTACAAGCAAGAGTTTTATTTTCTCAGTATGCAAACATGAGTGATACGTAACGTATCGTACAAATGTTTTATTATATGATCGTTTCTAACCTCAAAGAAGACAAAAGTTTATTCCCTCAACATACTAGCATGAGCGATGCAAAAAGTATTGCGCAAAGAGTTGACTCTTTGGCTCTAACCTCAAGAAAAGAAAAGAGGGGGGGGGCGGATCCTTGCATGAGAAAGTTTTATCCTCCCAGCATGCAAACATTGACGATACAGTTAAGGTATTGTCTGGTATTGTACGGAGAGTCTGTCATGTTGAGCGTGGGATTCCCCATTCATCTGTATCATTATTTCGTGACTCAAGCTTTATTTTAACGGTTATAACGTTTTACCTTCAGTTAGCGGTAGCAAGCGTTTTCTCTGAATAAGTTTTCACTCGTCTCCAATTGAGAGTCATACCCTTAAAAACTGCTATATTATTTGGGCTATCATCATTGTCAAATTGCAGCACCACAAATCTCGTCTTCAGTCAGCAAGCTCTCGTCCATTGGATGGTCTCAACGAGTTATTACTTGGAACCAACTAAAGGTTATATCCTTCACAACCATTTTTACTCTGGTTTTGGCTTTTAATTCAGTCAATTACCGCCTCACGGAAAGTTTCATTCACAATCAACATCAAACTACTTGCTTTATATTCGTCTTTTATCGAGGGCTATTTCCCTTCGTTACGAATATTTATCATCATTTTAGCTATTAAAAGTTAAATTGCAGTTTTATGGAATTTTATCTACTGTCTTCATGCTCTTATGTATCGGATGACCTCAATAAGTTTTTTCTGGTATTTAGAATAGGAGTACATATTTTTTGGTCGCTAGTTTATTTATTCGACTCTTAACATATTTGAACAGTGGCTTTTTCTGAAACTTTTTTTTCGAGCCACTAAACTGTCGTTCATTATACGACCTTTGTGTAGAAGTTTTATGCAAGGGGAGGCTTTTATCCTCTGTCTGACTACTCTCGTGATTGAATTGTGGCCTAACATAGAGTTTACCTCTGGCTAACAAGC